>JABFQC010001655.1:0-18493 GCA_022817085.1 Psilanteris sp. ZL-2020
AAAGTTAACATTTAACCTCCCTTACACCATAAGAAATCGAATTTTCCGTTTATATACGTATATTTTGAATTTGGTTGGTTTTTCGGGTATGCTGTCTATGGGAAACGTTTCCGAAAATTTCTTTTCCATAATTAGGCTTTATTAGGGTCATATTAATCATATTCATACATGAAATTTAACATTTAACCTCCCTTACACCATAAAAAATAGAATTTTCCGTTTAAATACCTCTATTTTTTATCATGTGCGTTTTTCGCTTATGGTGTTTATGGGAAACATTTTTGATAAATATTTTCATTAATAATTGCTGGTTATAAATTTTCTTTTAATTTATGGCTATAAATAGCTATAAATATTTGAATTCGTTTTGAATACGCTAATGATTTTTCGACTGTAAACAAGTTAATAGGTTTATGACCACTTTCTATTTTTTTGATAATGTGTTGAGAACGTGCTGAACTTCAGCCACATCTTATAATTATAATTAAAGATTATGTGCTGCGAGAAACGCAGTTCGATCTCTAAATTATTATTAACAATATCGCCTTTTTTTATTAACAATAAAAACGAAAGTTGATATTTTTGTATTTTGAAAATTGACATACTTATAAAGGTTAAATAATTTGGATTAATATAAAGAAATCGAACGTATATTAAGCTAGCAGAGCCCAAACGTAAAAATGAAAAAATAACTAGCGGGGAATTTGGTGCTCATTTGATGCTAATTTGTTGTTCTATTCCCGAATTTGTTGCTCTGTACAATTTTTTTAAAACCATGGGCTCTGCCAGCTTAACAAAAAGCTAGCAGAGCCCATGTCAAAAACATATAACGCCAATAAGATATCAAAAAAACAAATACACCATAATTTGACGCTCATTTGATGCTCTAAGAAAAAAAACTAAAAATGAAATTAATCGCAAAATTACAGGAAGTATATACGATTTATTAAACAGCGCTACCGCTCCATTGCGGTATGCGCGGCGATGAGCCTACGCTGTATAATACAGAAAAAATAAAATACAATTTAATTCAGTTGTATATGAATTAAATAAACGTAACATGTGCGGTAATTACAGCTGGTGTAATTTGTTTAAAAAATCACTTTTAAGCGAGCAACAAATTCTAACTCGCGTAATTTGTTTAAAAATTAACTTTTAAATGAGCAACAAATTCGTAGCTCTTCTCAAAGGTATAAAGTTATGGCAATCGACGAGCAACAAATTCTAGCTCGCGTAATTTGTTTAAAAATTAACTTTGAAGCGAGAAACAAACTCGTAGCCTTTTGTCATAGTATAAATTTATGGCAATCGACGAGCAACAAATTCTAGCTCGCGTAATATGTTTAAAAATTAACTTTGAAGCGAGAAACAAATTCGTAGCCTTTTGTCATAATATAATATTTATTTTAATTGTTAATAACAAAAGGACATATTGTTAATAATAATTTAGAGATCGAACTGCTTTTCCCGTAGTTCAATTACCTTAAATTACTCCAAATTATTTAACATGAATAAGTATGTCAATTTTCAAATTACAAAAAAATTAATTTTTATTATAATTGTTATTAACAAAAAGCTACATTGTTAATAATAATTTAACGGTCGACTTGCTTAATTCGAAGTTCCTTTTCTCAAATTACTCCAAATTATTTAACTTGAATAAGTATGTCAATTTTCAATTTTCAAAAAAAACAACTTTTATTTTAATTGTTATTAACAAAAGGACATATTGATAATAATAATTTAGAGATCGAACTGCTTTTCCCGTAGTTCGATTACCTTAAATTACTCCAACTTATTTAACATGAATAAGTATGTAAATTATCAAATTACAAAAAAATTAATTTTTATTATAATTGTTATTAACAAAAAGCTACATTGTTAATAATAATTTACCGGTCGACTTGCTTAATTCGAAGTTCGAATATCTTAAATTACTTCAAATTATTTAACTTGCATAAGTATGTCAATTTTCAAATTACAAAAAATACAATTTTTATTTTATTTGTTAATAACAAAAGGACATATTGTTAATAATAATTTAGAGATCGAAGTGCTTTTCCCGTAGAAAATGTACATACTTATTCATGTTAAATAATTTGGAGTAATTTAAGGTAATTGAACTACAGGAAAAGCAGTTCGATCTCTAAATTATTATTAACAATGTAGCTTTTTGTTAATAACAATTATAATAAAAATTAATTTTTTTGTAATTTGAAAATTGACATACTTATTCATGTTAAATAATTTGGAGTAATTTAAGGTAATCGAACTACGGGAAAAGCAGTTCGATCTTTATATTATTATTAACAATATGTCCTTTTGTTATTAACAATTAAAATAAAAAATGATTTTTTTTTATTTGAAAATTGAAAGACTCATTAAAATTAAATTTTCGGAGTAATTTACGTAAACCGAACTTCGAATTAAGCAAGTCGACCGGTAAATTATTATTACCAATGTAGCTTTTTGTTAATAACAATTATAATAAAAATTAATTTTTTGTAATTTGAAAATTGACATACTTATTCATTTTAAATGATTTGGAGTAATTTAAGGTAATTGAACTACGGGAAAAGCACTTCGATCTCTAAATTATTATTAACAATATGTCCTTTTGTTATTAACAAATAAAATAAAAATTGAATTTTTTGTAATTTGAAAATTGACATACTTATGCACGTTAAATAATTTGGAGTAATTTAAGATATTCGAACTTTGAATTAAGCAAGTCGACCGGTAAATTATTATTAACAATGTAGCTTTTTGTTAATAACAATTATAATAAAAATTAATTTTTTTGTAATTTGAAAATTGACATACATATTCATGTTAAATAATTTGGAGTAATTTAAGGTAATCGAACTACGGGAAAAGCAGTTCGTTCTCTAAATTATTATTAACAATATGTCCTTTTGTTATTAACAATTAAAATAAATATTGATTTTTTTTTTATTTGAAAATTGAAAGACTCATTAAAATTAAATTTTCGGAGTAATTTACGTAAACCGAACTTTGAATTAAGCAAGTCGACCGGTAAATTATTATTAACAATGTAGCTTTTTGTTAATAACAATTATAATAAAAATTAATTTTTTGTAATTTGAAAATTGACATACATATTCATGTTAAATAATTTGGAGTAATTTAAGGTAATCGAACTACGGGAAAAGCAGTTCGTTCTCTAAATTATTATTAACAATATGTCCTTTTGTTATTAACAATTAAAATAAATATTGATTTTTTTTTTATTTGAAAATTGAAAGACTCATTAAAATTAAATTTTTGGAGTAATTTACGTAAACCGAACTTTGAATTAAGCAAGTCGACCGGTAAATTATTATTAACAATGTAGCTTTTTGTTAATAACAATTATAATAAAAATTAATTTTTTTGTAATTTGAAAATTTACATACTTATTCATGTTAAATAAGTTATAATAATTTAGAGATCGAACTGCTTTTCCTGTAGTTCAATTACCTTAAATTACTCCAAATTATTTAACATGAATAAGTATGTACATTTTCAAATTACAAAAAAATTAATTTTTATTATAATTGTTATTAACAAAATGCTACATTGTTAATAATAATTTACCGGTCGACTTGGTTAATTCGAAGTTCCATTTTCATAAATTACTCCAAATTATTTAATTTGAATAAATATGTCAATTTTCAATTTTCAAAAAAAAACAACTTTTATTATAATTGTTAATAACAAAAGGACATATTGTTAATAATAATTTAGAGATCGAACTGCTTTTCCCGTAGTTCGATTACCTTAAATTACTCCAAATTATTTAACTTGCATAAGTATGTCCTGTCGCGGGTGAACCGGATGACCATGTGTCACCCGGACAGTTATATTTTGAACCCTTTTCGGGCTCACAGGCACGGGATTTTCGCGTAATTTCGGGCCGGTTGAACGGCTACCGACGGCACGGGGCGCGCGAGGACGGACAAGAAAAAAAATTCATTAAAGTTATAATTCATTTGTGATATCAAGATTTATTTTCAGTAAGGAAAAACGTATTTGCTCCTTAATTACACGAATAAAAATTGAAAGAAAAGTATGAAACATATTTTTTTAATTCTTTTGACATTTACTTTCTTTATTTATAGAGTTTAGAATTAAATTTACACTTTTTCACAGTTCAAAGTAAGACCAAGAGTACGTGCAACATACGCATGCTCTACTCTGATCTTAATTAAATTATAAACTAGTCAACATAACCTACCTGCTATTGCGAATACTAGAAAAGTGAATAGTGGTTTGTAGTTATAGTTCAATACACAATCACATAATTTTGTAGAAGAATTAAATCAATAAAAAATAATGTCTAAAATTAGCAGTCTTGGAAAACAAATATTTGAACGTATTGTCAAGTCAAATACATATGGCAGCTACGCTTTGAAAAATGTAAATACATTTTTAATTTAAATTTTAACTTTTAATAAATATTAAATATCGTTATAAATAATATAAGGGAAAATATATATGTATGCGTAATTATAAAAGTTTTATATTGCAATAAACAATTAGTATTATACAAATGTATATTTATAATGAATGTATGAAAGTGAAAGAAGAATGACTCGATTTACATATAATATTTATAGTAATGTTATTCTATCCAAATTTACATTTATTATGTATAAACAAATTGTATATAAAATAAAAAAAATGACAGTGAAAAATATTTTAAAAACTGCCAACTTATATATAATTGTATAGGATTTTATTAATGTCAGATATATAATTTTATATTGTGAAATGGTAATATGGAGGGCTTGCTCAAAAATTATATTATTAGATAGAATAAAATTCTGGAAATGAAACATTACAGGTGAAAGGTTGGTATACTAAAATAATATAATAAATATACATTAATTAAGATTCTCAACAAAAGATAGTAAATATATGAAATAATCCTGTACATTATGTATTTAGTATCATGTGTTTCAATTGTAATTTTTTGACAGAATTTAATAATATTCACAATTAATTATAATTGAGTCATGTTTAATTTTAGGTAAAATTACTTTCTGCTGATGCTGGTTGTTGTAAAGCAGAATTTAAAGTAGAAGAAAACCAGCTAAATTTAGGAGGTACATTACACGGAGGTGTTACAAGTGGACTAGTTGATGTTGCTTCAACGATAGCTTTAATGACGCATGGTACTGGTGCTCCAGGAGTTTCCATTGATATGCACATAACGTAATTTTATAAATTACCTTAGTATTTAAAATGCATAATATTTGTATAATTGAGATGTGTATAATTTATTATGAATAACAATGCAATAAATATGTGTACATCTTTTATACAAATTATTGTATATTGTAATTGTATATTTTCTCTGAATTTATTTATGTTTAATCTGCATGTACTGTGTTAGAATATTAATGACTTGATATGTAAACTTTATAGTGAATATAAAATATAAATACATTTTATTTTAAGGTTCTTAAAAGCTGCATTACCTGGAGAAATGATAACTATCGAGGCAAAGACTATTCGTTCTGGTCGTACAATGGCCTTTTTAGAAGTTGAGTTTTCAAAACAAAAAGATGGTTCTATTGTCGCCCGAGGCCAACACACCAAATTCTTAGGTGGTTCTTAACTAATGTTCACAGATAGTTAAAACAAATTTTACATAATACAGTTATTAATTAATTGTAATTATATATATAAATAAATAGTATAAATGAACTGTTATTTATTCGATAAAATGTATTTTGTTTTGAAATTTATTCAATACAACCAGATAAATTTATAGATGGTGAGGAAATATGCTTCTTATGTTTGTGAAGTCATCCATATTAATGTATATATATTTTTATATAGATACAATAATACCTTAGATCATTTTTATGAAAAACAAACAACAAATTGCAATCAATAATGTTATAATTATGATCATTGAAATATTTTATTTATAAATACATACGTTTCAAGCATAAATGCATTTTAAAGGTATTATTAGAATATATATGTACAAAATTAGAACATAATCAAATAATACACCATTCAGTTTACATATATCCTCAAATACAGTTAAGCGTTTCGAAGTCTAAATTGCTACATATAAGAAAAATGTTTTATATATAAATAGGATATAATTTCAAACTTGTAACCATTTTGAATGCATTATTAATTTGGGATTTTAATTTCGAATATGAAAAAGTGGAATCTTCTCGATGTAGCCAGAATAATATCAAATTATAATACAAAAAATATTAACAATTTTTAAAATAAACATAGTGAAATTAAAAGAAATAAATGCTCTCTTTGCTGTGAATATTGTTAACAAAATTATAAATAAAATGTAAGATTCATAATAAATGTCACTAACAAATACAATATAAATTAATATGTTGAAAATTAATATAACAAAATTTAATATTTCACTTAAAACAAATCTAATTTATTAATATAAATTTGTCTCAAATACACTTTCATACGTAAAATATTTCCTTAATAATTTTAGATTTTAAAAATCTGTAACATTCTCTTCTCAAGTAAAATTTCATCATGAAGATCATATCATATTTCCACACATTAAAACTAAAGTTGTCTCATATTTCCAATTAAATGTAATGCTTTTTATTAAAACCCCTATTATAAACGAATCATACTTAGTAGCTTACGCATATAAATTACAAAAATCTCGTATATGAATGAAAAAACAGGATTATAAATACATATATAAACACGAAGAAATCCAAACACGTATGATTAGTTTGTATAAGGAATGCAATCTTCTTATCCTCCAATAGCTACAAATTGTTTAGTGACATTTGCTCCTACCATCGCTGCTAACTCAGTTACTACACGATTCAAATAAACCAGCTCCTCGCGTAGATCCGCTATCTTTTGCTCCAAATGAGCGGAATTAACGTTCACCTTTTCTGAGTATTTTTCAGCGGCTCTTTTGGACCTTGACAAATTATTATTGTATTCTTGGGCACAATTATCACAACAGTCACCCCATATTCTTAGGTCTATAGATGGGATTTCGTCACAGCTGACCATTTCATTCCCGAACCCGGGCAACTTGAATACGTCTCTCTGTATCCTTGTTATATTATCTCCATTTTCACACAAAACTTTGGCCAAACTGACACGTTTGATTTGTTCCAATTGCTGCTCACTAAACGACGAAGGGCTTTCGTACCAAAACCTGTCGCCATCTCTCATGCGATAGAACTGCTCCAAAAGAAGACACTGGAACAGTGGTCCAACTTTTGCGCCAGGCAACTGGTCCTCCAAAATACCGCCAACCCAAACGTCCATATTACCAGGATGACCGTACAGCTCACGTAGCTTTTGGCGTACATGCGAGTTACTGATTTCCGTGACTAAATCATCAAAATTGGATACTTGGGACATGTTGCAGTGAGCTCGCCATTCGATATAACCGGGTAAAGCGTGGTCCCTGCCTCTTTGGATATTGATAGCTGCTAAATCTAGAGCCACTGCGTGTGCAGTCCTGAACAGTTGTTCGGTCAACTCGGAATTTAGGTTTTGCTCCGACATTTTTAATTTCGCTGGTTTTGCAAACATACCTGTAAAATTGAAACTTGAATCAATATGTATTCAACGTTGGATCTTAAACAAATGCATCCTGAATGGCACGTACGCTTAATTTTGAAAACATATAATAGTTATGAGTTGCGTTCATTAAGTATCATTGTGCTAATTCAATTCATGGATAAATTGAAGACAATTTGTCTTCATAAGCATAAATAAGGCTTGCCTCTTATCAGTGGATCAACACCGCCTTCGTCCACGAGTCTCCATGGAGCAAAGAAAGCATCTCGCAATTTCAAAGGACCTTGAGGAATGGAATTGAATGAACCATCCAATCTCTCTAATTGCGGTTGAATCAGTGTATGACCGAACCTCAACGCTGCTGTAGCGAATACATTGGATATACTGACGTCGAGATTGGGATTGTATTCAACGTATGGTTCCAGTTTTCTACCCAAAACCCGGGGGATCCAGTGATCAAATGTGATATGTTGCATTATAGCACCGACTATTTTCCGAGCTTCTTGATAAAGCTTTTCGCCTTTCCAATGCGGGTTTATCTGACGCAATCTGGCAGCGATTCGATTGTGTTCACGCATCCAAATCGTATGCATTGCTAATAAGCCAACCTAAATTCATAGAAAGTTATTAACATTTTTAAATCTTGTTTAACTGTAATGGTTTTTAACTAAATTTAAAGTTCGAATGATATATCTGTAAGATATAGCAAAGGTCAAAAACTCAATCAGAACATTTTGAATGGGATTTTTAGAGAGAAATTAATTACGAAAAACATTTAAAATACATTTTTCGTTAAATTACCTGTTCGTTTCCCCTAAAGTCACCAGTGACAAAGCAGTTGGTTGAACCTTCTAAAAGATTTCGGCGACAATCGACGAACTGATTAGACATGTAAGGCAAAAGTGCTTTATGACCAGGTAAAGTAATTCCTTCTCTCAATAGACCATAATCGTTTGTAAAATCCCGTAAATCTGTTGCCAAGTTGTCATCGTATCCATAAACCTATTGTTCAAGTAACAAATATAAATAATGAGTGGTACCAGATTAGAGAAAAAATGTTTCAAAAGTCGCGTGGAATGTAAAAATTGAATCGATAATACTTACTTGAGACGCGTCAAGGTAACTAGTTAATTGATTGAGTTGTTCTCGAGGAGAAAAAGTGCCCCAAAGTACGCTCGTTTCGCCGGAACCACATACAGCACTTGTTCTTACAAAGTCAATGCATCGTCTAAGATCAAAAAAAAAAAAAGAAAATTTAATTATTTACGAAAATTGTAATTAAGCAACTAATATGAACTAAATTGTATAATGACGTAAGATAAATTTGTCAAAATAATTATTTTCAATTGAAATCGGGATATCCATATATACATGATAATTATGAGCATATCTTTATTAATTTAAGATCTTTTGACAATAATTATTTACTTAAACAAATCTTTATGTGTGAAAATTTATATTATTATTATTATCAATATTTTATTATTCTTTATTTATCGGACATATCCAATTAGAAAATTAATATACTTATTTTTCTTATTATTCTTTGTATTAATTTCATTAACACCTGTTATTGATTCGTGGATCACCAGGGGGTACTTCCATTGGATAACAAGGTGGCGCATTGTCACATGACTTTTTACAGTCGATGCCATCCCACGATTCACTGGATACCGCGGGTAACGCGTGGTCCAAATCGTGGTCCAAAAATTGACCCCACTGCATCACCATGTGCGTGATTTGGTCATCCGAAGTGGTGTCATTCGTAGAAATCAACGTGGTAGAAACGAGTCGCGCCGCGGGCTTACGGAAACCATAATATCTTTTGGTTTTATCCCAGCCTACGGGTTGAGAGAAACCGTTTTCATAAATTGGTCTCAATATCCGTCTGAAACCCGTATATGAGGAACCCCAAGTTGGATTCTGATAATTGTTGCATCTTCCATTGATGGACCGGTATACGCGATGAAAACACATGTTCGCGCAGTCATCCTTTCTGCGATGGGCTGTGCATCCTGACAACCTTTCTATTTCAGCTACCTGAACCGAAAAAATGTTTATTCATTTATATACATTAATTACATGGACAAATCTGTTCCGCTTGAAAAATTTAATTACAATATTTTCAGTGTAAAATAGTGCATTAATATAAACAATTTCTGAAATTCTGGATATCCATTTTTTGTATATATATAAAATACTAGTCAAATACTAATCCATTCGTATACATTATTCATATATAGCCTTACTTTATATACATCGATGATTGTTATATAAAAAAATGGATACATTTCAGTTTTAATGGGTGGTCCACTAATATTTTAAAAACTATTCCCATCTTTCATAGCCATATTGGCTCGTGAATACTCTAAATTTTTAAGTACAATTGATCTACTACACCCAGAAACAAATTCTTTTAAACATTACTGGTTAACCTGTTGAAAATTCCTATATAAGAATCGATGTAGGAACCTATATGTAGGATCCTACCCCAATTTCCACCGTCGGCTCATACGTAGGATCCTACGTAGGTTCCTACGTTGGTTCTTAAATATGTTTTTTCATTGTTTTTCAGGCAATATATTATTGATATTTTTTCATATTTTAATTTATTTATAATATTATATTGTATTATTATTTCGTTATGATATTGAGATATAGAAAAAGTCATTTATTTATTTATTAGTTTGTTAATTATTATTTTTATAGTTATAATTTTATAGGGTATATCCAATTTAGAATATTTGAGTTGTTAGTGACTCGTCAGCTATTCAAGCGGTTATCTAAAATTAATTGAAACAAATTAACACAAAATGCAGAGAAATGTGGAACAATTTGTGTTTTACAGCAAAGTTGTATTTCTGTTTTTTTATTTTATTTATTATTTTTAAAAGAATTTCTTTATTCTGAGTGTAATTTAATTACATTATTCTACACCACTTTCTGTCCCTTAAAATGAGATTGATAAAGAAAATCACCTGTTCAGGTGTAAGGATCTCATCATACCGGAAATCGTCCGTCGTCTTGATTACTCTGCCGGTATTGACCATCTGACGGATTTTTTGCATCGTTCGTTCAAATATTTCTGCTGGTCTGGCGCTGGCGCGACCAACCGCGTCCGGAAATCTTGACAGGCGGAAGGGATCCACTTTTCTAGAAGCGTTTCGCTGAAAGAGCGTTTCGAGCGTGTGATTGATTGCGCGATCTATATCCTCCGAAGCCTCTTTAAATGCTCGAATCACGATTGCATCGCTGGTACCGGGCGGTTTGATTGACACCAAAGCTTGAGCGCTCGCTTGACCATTGATGTTGATGGCCGTGCACTCGTATCTGCGATAATAAACAATCTAGGTTCAATTAGCAGTCATTTATAAATTTCCATCTTGGCATTATTTCATGCCAAGCATTATCGGGTTTCATCATTTAGAAAATATTTCAAGCGGATTACATTCTAAACACTGTTCTCTTGTGTACATTGCAGACAACCGAGCTTTAGAACTGGTATTTTGTTAAAATAATAATATTTTAGAAACTGTCTTATAAATGAGAAAATTACAAAATTGTACAAAACTTGGATGGTAAGGTATCGTGGACAAAGATTTGTTGTAGACAAATGAATTCCGTAATAGGATTATGGTAATAATTATATTTATTATATATTAAATGAAAATAAAATAATCTCTGAAAAACAACTTTTCTGTAATACCAATTTGGTACCACAATAGACAATTCTGTTATGAGAAAATTGTTTTTGGCACACACAATAATTCCCATACAAATTTTTATAAAAATTCGTGATTCTTTTATATGTGTATATAAAGAAAATTAAATTTAAATTTGAACGGTGCATCTATTAAGATGCCAAATTTAATATTTAAACAGTCATTTTTCAATATCATGCACCCAGAAAAAAATTTCTTTCAAAATTACTGTTTAGTTCAGTAATTTTTAACGTAATTTCTGTTTTGTTCTACGATTACTGTGTATTTTATCATTTTTATTGAACCGAACAGTAATTTTTAGAGGAATTTTTTTCTGAGTGTATATTTCAGTTACGATTTGCATTGTTCCAGGTACGATAGGACTTTACGAGTGAAATCCCCAGCCGTTTGCAAATCAGTGAAAAAATACGTTGATTCGTTTTATGCGCGACATTGCGAATCCACTGAAATGCAGTCAATGAATTTAATACCTTCCACTATCTTCGATGGTTGCGTTGTACAAAATCAGACTGCCGCCTTTTGATTTATGAAATCGGTGACCTTCGACCGAGCTGCCGTCTTTTTTCCATTGTATAACAGGCGTCGGGTTGCCCTTAGCTCTACATGGTATTTGGATACTCATTCCTTGTTCCGTTTCCATATCTGGCGGCGTATACGTAATTCGAGGAGGTTCGCGATTCTCAACGATTACGCTCAAATCCGCGCTGGTTTCTGTAAACCCGTTTATGTTTTTGCCGCGGCACACGTACCGAGCCGCGTCTGATTCTTTGACATTGTATATGTTCAAAATGCGGTTTTCGTCCTGCAAAACTGTTCTACCGTTGGTTATTATCTGAAATGGTTGACAGAAAAGCTGATTAGTATCAATCGGATTAAAGTCAATATAGCTTTCACCAGTGCTTATTTAGTCATATTAAAAATGGACGCAAGCCTATGAAGCCCACAAATAATTTATTATTAAATAATTAATACAATACGGAAATCATAGAACTAGATTGTTAAATTAACAATCTGGATTGTACAATCTGATCGTTAATTTAAAGATTGTTAATTTAAAAAATATAGATTGTAATATTGATATGATGCAGAGCGAAAACATATTTTTATATTAACAAGAACAAAAAAAATGTAATATAGTAAATTTAGATTGACAAAATTATAAGTATTGTGTAATAAAGATACAAAATAATTATCGTGTCTGTCATTACAATTGAAAATATAACCTCACTTTATAATATTTTGCCAAAATATTTACTTAAAGTTTGTTATAATCTGGTTCGTTAAATTTATTATTTATAAATTATAAATTTAAGTATTCAAATTTGAATTAATAATTTATCTAAAATTCAATCGAAAACAAAATTTTCATAGTTTAAAGTTTATTTAATCGTTTATAAGTATTAAATTTACAATCTAGATATTATGAATTAGGATTTCTTCATTTTTCTTTTAGCTACAATCTATTGCTATTAAGACTTACAATCTTAGATTATAAGATCGACGGTCTAGATCGTTATTTTTACAATCTATTTCTCTGAGTGTAACTGAGTTTTCAGTAAAGTAGGTCATAACCGAGAATAATCAGTTAATTCAACTGAAAAGATTAAATATTTTGATAGAATATGGCAGCCAATTCTGATACTGGAATTAACATATTCAGTCAATTGTACTGAATATTTCAATTGTTTCAGTTAAAAATGGCAGTTTCGACCGCATTACAACTTAAAATTATAGTTACTTTAACCAAAACTGAATCTCGCAGTTAATTTAACTGAATTTAACGGTTATGATACTAATTTAACCAAACTTTTCAGTAGATTTTACTATGTAATATTTTCTCAGTGTGCATTTCCGATTTTTACTAATTTCCATTTCCTTTTTTATAATTAATTCTCCGACCTGCACAAATAAGTGCAAAATAGACCAAAAACTCCAACCACAAATTAATTAATTCAATATAAGTTGCCTTCATAACCATCGTTCCACTTTTCAGATGTCTCCGAAGTACAATTCAGGAAATCCACATAAGCACGACCAAAAACGCCGACGAAAATTTTACTTTCGATTGAGAAACCTTTTTTTTTTCAGCTCTTTAAAGTGACGCCACTGATTTGTTGACGTTTCGCAATTACCAACGAAAAAGGGCCCCCTCGTCAAATCAACGCATTTATTTTTCTTCGAAGTATCATTTAGGCGGGACGAACCGAGCGCCCGACAATGGCCGTGCCATTTTCTCTCGTCGTATCTAATTGCTATTTGTAATAAATACATGTCACAGTACGGTTTCGGCTGTAGTTTAAAGCGAGTCTCGTAATTCACCGCCTTAAAACCACTTGACGAGAAGCCGAAGGGGTTCGCTCGCGCTCCCTTCGGACGAAGATTTAATGCCCGTTGGTTATCGGAGTAATCGCAAGCCCCCCCCCCCTTCCCCCCGCCCGCCGCGTACACCTACCACCCCAAACTCGCATCAGTCTCGCACAAACCCCGGCGCATTCAGCGACTGTTGATTGAAACGTCCTGATTGCGTCCCCCAAGAGTCGTATGCGGGTTTCGTAGGGGGCATACATGCAGCGCAGTACCTACTTATTTGGTATTCTAATGTTTGACGCGAGTTACGGCTGGGTCGTAGTCATGATGCCACGACCTCTAACGCTGTTTCGATTTCGTAATACCTGCAGGACAATGTCATTCGAACCTAATCTCTTCTGCCACCTGATTACAAGGATGTCCTTGCCCTCATCCGGTGTGTCATCGAATCACACGCGGGGAAAAATATGCAAATTTCAGTGGCGTTAATGGTTCGAGTAAAGAGGAGGAAAGTGTAGTATGGATCAAATGAGTGGATGCAAATGGTGAAAGTGGGATGTACTTGAAGATACTTAATGTGGGGGGGGGGTTAAATTTTGGTGAACCGTTCACAAGTTTGGGATTTTATATTATGGCTTGCGACGCGTGAAAAGTCGGTAGCGATTTTTGGATAAGATCAATATTTTCGTAGGATTGAAAAATTGGTTTAGTGTGTGGAGAAGTATTTTTTCTAAATGGAATCGATAAGTTTTGGAGGCGGATTTGGGAAAAATGATTGGAATAGGTTTTGAAATTTGAATACTTTTTAACCTAAAATAAATTTATCGAAAATTTATTTCAAGTTATTTAAAAAAAGCGTATTTACTTTGGCATTCTATATTAATTGCACTGTGTGTATTTAATAATTTAATAAAAGGATGTAATGAGGATGTTATATTGTAAGTTATTAAAAGTAGATTGTATTATCGAGGTTTAAACTTGCGTATTTATTATTTATAAAATACGAAATCCTGTTTATTATATATTACACTGAAAAAAATGACAGGTTGAAACTGTTGGCACAAGCATATACGAATAGTTCATGTAAGCAAATGAATAGTTAACTTAAATATATTATGTTTATATTGACTATACGTATGTGTTGTTTTTTGTGTAACCAGTTGTGTTTTTTGTTGTTTCCAGTTTATAAATTTTCTACTAAAAGAAAAAAATCCTGAAGTTTTCTTTGCCCTTCGTATATATCCGGGGTAAAGTAAAGTATAGTAAAAGTGTACTGTATTTTATAGTAAGGGGAGCACAAAGACGTTGATTTTCAGAATTAAATAATATAATCAAAAGTATTATGAATCTGACAAATTTTACCATACTTTGAAGAAAATTTATTATATTTGGAATAGGGCTATAAATTTTAAGAATCTTTATTATAGTTTTCCGTGTATATATAATGGTAAATATAATTAAATAATTTTTATAAATTAATAGAATAGATGGCAATGTTACGAAATACTGAAAACGTGAATGGAATTGAACACTGATAAAAGTGTGAAAATAATATTTCATTTGTATACATTATTGTTATTATTTTGTTGCAATATGAAATTAAAATATACGAATTTATAAATAAAGATTTAATTTTTATAACATAGGTAATGTATTGAAAATACAACGAATATATTGAATGGTATAAAAATGTTACATTTTTTAGACCATTTACATTGCTTGGAATTTTTTCATTTAATTTCAATGAATGGAGTAATAATGTTATTATAAGTTTTTGTTATTTAAACTGAATAAAAAGTGGTATAAAAACACAAGCATAATGTAGAATTTTAAAATTATCTTTAATAAAATGCTCTGTAGTATCCTGTAGATAATAAAAATCAAATTATGTTTTATTTAATGAAGTTGATTACTTATAAATATTCGTATTTCATGCTTATTACTTCATTTATCTATTACATTCAAAACAATTTCTAGTCATCATTTAAGTTATAAAATGATTGCACAAGCAATAAAAATTAAAAACAAAAGCAATCCCATAATAAATTAAAACTAACAATAATAAAAGATTCTTCTTCTAATTTACTTCGGATATTTAAAATAATTAAAGGTTAAAATAATAAAATAACATTAAATAGAACAATAATAATACCAATAAATTAATTTCAAATTGTTGATCAAATCATTAAACAAAACCCTTCTCATCAACACAACTACACGGAGAAAAATAATCCATGAAAGTTTACTATAAAATAAAAACAAAGTACATTACACTCTCAAAACTTTCAATTTTTACCATAAACAAAGAAAATATATTTTTTTTATTACGTTTTACTAGAAATTATAAGACAAATTGAAGGCTTCGACAGTGCAAGATTAATTTGCTTTATTTTATAGTAAAATGTTTTTCTTATAACACAAATCCCTACCGAAATACATTCCAAAATCCAATCATCATTGTTACCAACCTCCTCAACACTTGTTCAACATCGCACACTTGTCGATGCAACAAACATTGTGCCAGTCCGAACCCCCGTCATTCCCATCTCACTCCATCCATAAAATTAAATCCCTCAAAAGTGTCTCAAACAATCACCAAACCACGTCAACCATCGACCAACCAATCAACCCTCAAAAACAACTCCCAACTTCAGACCCATAATCCCGATCCGGTGAAATCATTTCGCCGAAACCCCGTCAAAATCATGGTCCCGTATTACAACCCCGCCAATTCGCATCCATCCCATAAGGGCGCCCCGAAGACGATCGATCGCGAGCAAAAAAATCGCTCGAATCCGCTCGCAGACGCAAATCAATCGCCTAAAAGGGTAGACGGGCGCGGCGTCTACGACGTCGACGTAGGCGTCCTACATTCAGACACATTTTCATTTTTTTTTTTTATATATATTCCTCGCCGCGCGCGCCTGTTTATGTGTACGTGCGAGCGTGGTCGTAATCCATGCGGACACGAATGAATGGCAAATGAATAGGGCGCGATGCGATGGCGAAAAGTTAATCACAGTTTGCCATGTCGACGGTCACAAGGGGGTTTTCTTGATTACATGGGCGGAGGGCCCCCCCGTCTTTGCTGGGCGTTTCGCTGACTCGGGTTTAGGCGCGACGCGCCATATGGCCGTGTTTGCCTTGCCTGCGAACGCAGGCCCCGTGCGTAAACAATTACGCTGATGACAAAAACGGATCGGCCGTCGCGCAATCGCCTAATCGCGTTTTGGGCGCCATATTTCGGCGCCGGGATTTCGTTACGCGGGCGCTCATTTGGCCGCGGCCAAATTCAATTGCCGGCGCTCAAAAGTCGCTCGTTAAAGATCGTTTGCGGCTTTTTGTGTCGGCGCGATATTTGGTTACGGATTCGGGCGCTGTTTGCTTAGGTGTTTCGGGCGACGATCATCGACGGAGCATTGTTTGCCGAAGAGATAAACGCGGGACGACGCGAGACCGACGGAGACGCGGGGTAAAATGTTTCGGTAATTGTTGTTGAATAAGAAATTCGGGCCGTTTGCGGGGAGACGATTTGGATGAATAATCGGTGGACTGTTCGGGATTGTGGAACAAGGACGGTGTTTTGATCGAATACGGGGATCGGGTTGGCAGTTGCGATAGGCGAATTGTTTGGGTAACTGCTTTTCCCACACGGGCAAATATATATCTTGAAAATATAAATCGGTTTATACAACTTATTGCCGCTTTTTTTATAAACCAATTTATATATAGTTTATAAAAATTATACATTTAAAATATATTTTCTACTATAAAATATATTAGTTATATAAAATTTATAATATTAATATAAACATCATATATAATCCTGAAATATATATTTTATGTATATCAAATAAACAAACTATTTATAAATAATTTATATAATTTATAAACTATATATAAATTGGTTTATAAAAAAAGCGGCAATAAGTTGTATAAACCTATTTATATTTTCAATATATATATATTTGTCCGTGTGGGTTATGGGGAGGTGTATTTTAGTTTTTAGGTTGGTTTTGTGATTAGATTTTTCGATGTCAAGGTTTATATAGGAAAGAAAAAAAGTATTCAATATAACTTATAGAATATCAATTGTGTGAGGGAAGGATTTGAATGTGGTATTTTGAAATTTATATTGAAATTTGATATATAAATTTATATTATATTATACACGGAGAGAAAGAAATACTAATATTTATGATACGGGAATATTAAATTTTAATAAACTGAACGTTAATTGGTAGTATGTTGTCAGACTGTCAAATTTTGATAAACTGGTTTACGTATTTTTGACAAATAAGAACAATGTAAGCTTAAAGCTTGATAATAATAAAATTTAATTTGATTAATTTTTCAATAAATCACATTATAGCGCTTTTGAATAAATACAGAACGACTAATATATCTTTTTTCATCAACTTTTTGTTTACTTCATTTTAGGTTAGAATGTTAAAACTTGACAAACTGATGTTAAATTTTAGTGAACCGATTGTTAAATTATAATAAAAGATGAATACTATATAATTATCAAATTAAACTACGAACTTTTGACGAATTACAAATATAATACCAAATTGGTTAACTTTTTACTAAAAATTGATAAATTATTCTCTGAGTGTATTATATTATCATTTTGTATTTTAAACGATATTTAAAATTTATATGAAGTTTTAAAAAATTGTCAGCATTTTTGAATATGTAATTTTTAGGAATTTTTTATTGTAATTTAAAATTATGTTAATGAAAATTAATATAACACTACTGTCACAAATTTAATATTTTGCAAGTAATTTTTAATTCATTGTATAATCTCTTGCATATGTGCACTGTTAAAAAGTGTCTTAAAACAGTGATATTTAAGACACTTTTCTCCAGCAAGGTATTTATAAGAATATCGATAAGAATATAAA
>JABFQC010001656.1:0-18491 GCA_022817085.1 Psilanteris sp. ZL-2020
GTAGAGGAAGAGAGATGCTGGTTGACAATGTCGCGCGGAGAGCGGTTTCGCGGAGAGTGACCGGGCCGTTCGGATCCGAGAGCCCAATTCGCGCGATAATGAAAGCCACGCGTGCGCGCGCATACCATTAGCTTCGCGCGCTTTTTACTTTTTTTTTCATGCAACGCACTGAATTGGGGTTGATAACGGAATCGTGCGTTGTAGGGGGATTAGTCGCTCGATCGCGTTTTTATTAATTATGCGTAGGTATGTTTTTTGCGCTTTATTTAGCGTATTTTATTTATCGAACGTGTAATTTATAACAATAGGTGTTTATGTTTAGGTAGACGATTTATTTCCTTCATTTGTTGACGAAGAGGTTCCAAGAAAAATGTTGGAAAAATGTGTGTCTCGTATACAATGTTAGCATTTATGTAGACTTCCGTTTTAGAGATTAATATACATTATTTAGTAATACTTTGTTTTAAACAAAATTAAAAAATAGTTTATGTAATATTCATAGTATTGAATTCACTAAATACGGTTGTTGGATACTGAATAGGAAGGGAATGTGCTTTTGTATAAATATGTAATGTGACTATATTTCCAAACATACTTATCTTATAGTTCCGGTTTTAATAATACGAATCGGTGTTTTATAATTTTGTTTAGTGTCTTGTAAATTAAACTGCAGCGCAACCCGTTACTCTGATGAGATATTGGATAAATGAAAATTATAAGGTTCTCGAGAAAATTACATAGAATTGTAGGCATTTAAGAAATCGATTCCGTTTGCAGTCACTTATTTTCTACTGAAGTCATAATAAATTACGCGCCATGATTTATCGTTTTCTATTTTATTGTTTACATTGAAAGCTTTCGCCTAAACCAAACAACGAATGTTCAGGATAAGTGACATTGAATATAAGATTGCATAAAAAGCGGAAGAAATTTTTGATTGATTATTGCAAATTAAACATTTATTTTATAAATTGGCGTTATGGACTATTCAAACTTTAGGTGAAATAACTTTACTATTGCAAATCGTCTATTATATGTCGTAAGTAGTGATTTGTCTCGAAAGTTGTACGTATTAATTACAGCATTGTATTTTATACTTTTTTTAATTTTATTATATATATATTATACATATTATATATATATATATGTGTGTGTGTGTATGCATGTGTTTATCGAACGATTAATGAGAAACCTTAATCAATTTTTAAGTAAAAATATATTTATAACAACAGTTCACATTGTTCAATAGAATAATGGAATCTAAAGACGACGAGAATTATTATTGTTAATACAGATGTAAATTGAATTTAAAATTGGTCGACATTTTATTGTACTCGTTAACAATTGTAATCAATTGGAGAAATGATTATCCTATTTATTAAACAAAATTTGTTTACAATATTTTGCACTTTGACTACACAATTGTCAATGACTCAATTATACACGTAGAGAACATTTTGTTTATTCAGCAAAAATTTTGTTAAATTTACAAAATATTTGTTACATTCAACCAAATTTTGGTTAAATGAACAAAATTTTTGTTAAATCAACGAAACTCTTCTCTGCGCGTGTATATACGTGTTTAATAAAAAAAAATGTACAAAAATTTTGTTTAATAATTTCGATGACCATCTTTCTTATTAATTACATTTTTTGACGAGTACAGTAAAATATCGATCAATTTTAAATTCAATTTACATAAGTGTTGCCGGAAATTACTCATATGGTGTAATTTTACACATCATGTGTAAATGTTACACGGCATATGTAAAATCTTCTTCCGTATAATAGTGTTACACGAAAAATGTAATATTCTTATTACATACAGTGTGTGAAACAAGCATATATTATTTAATCCATATTTAAACACAACAATTTTTGAAAAGTGTGAACTAAACAAACTTACAACTATGAAACCATTTAAAATTACTTTTAAAGAATGTCGTTGAAAAGTGAGGTTATATTTGACTACACCTAACTGTGTAATGTTACACATGTCGTGTAATTTTTACACATAATGTGTAAAATTACGCTATATGATGTGATTTTACAGAACTAGGTTTACAGTGTAGGAGTGGAATAGGTTGCTCGAAAAAAAGATTGCGCCCGAAACGGTGTTGCACGAATGGAGAGTACAAATTATTTGAATTAACGCAAAACATAAAATAACATATTATATAGTGATTCAATTAGTATGTTTACTTGCATATATTAAAATATAAAATAAAATATACGTTTTGTTAGGATAAACAACATAATATTTTGAATACAAAATTAAAATTAAGATGTGGTTTTCATTTTCCTATGCTATAAGATTCCGTACGGCAATGCAAAAAGATATAAATTTTCATAAATAAATTCGTACACTGAGAAAACAAATGTTTAACAATTTACTACATAATGTATCAAAACTGGACGATACATGAAAATACAAGAAAAATTACTATATAATGTAGTAAATTTGGCAATGCACATAATAATATGTTCAAGTTTATGTAGAAAATTTTTCTATATCATGTAGTAATTTTTTTGTGTTTTCAAGTATCGTCCTCTTTTGATATTATATAGTAAATTGTTGAATATTTTTTTTGTCAGTGTACAGACAAAATAGTACACTATTTTGGAAAATATAAGTTTAAGGACACTGTAATTATTGGTATATATGCTCATTATGTTAAAATATGGAATATTCTTTAGTGTCGCTTATATATAGTTATTTATACAGTGCCAGATAGAGACATTTGAAAATATTGATTTTAAAAAATTCTTATTTTATAGATTTATTCTTAGATGTGCTACGTTGGAAACAATAATACGTGTTTTGTAAGAAAACTTTCTACATGCTATAGAAAAAATACAAAATACATGTGTAAATTCAAGCCAAGTGTTCTGCAAAATAACAAGTCTTTTGTTTATTTGTTTACTTGGCCTTTGTTGGTTAACAGGACGTCAATTCAGAAGCGTCTTCAAAATATTGTCATTTTGTGCATTTAATTCATCATAAAGACATTCAAGTTTGTCAACTAGTAAATGAAATAGAACCCACGCGATATTACATCACTAATTATCACATGTCAACAGTTGACGATATATATGTTTATATAATTAAATATATGTTTGTATAGATTGTCATTTAATCATGCGCAAAGAATGATATATATAATAATCTTATAAACATTTTTTTCATCTAAATGATATGTATGGAACTTAAATAATAATAAACCCCGTCTCTCGCTTCACGCAACATTCTGAGACCAGAAATTTCGCTTCATGCACTAACCATGGAAACGGTTTTGCGCGTGCGCAAAGATTTATGACGTGAAATATATATTTTTTGGCGCCGGAAGAATCGTAAACAACGTTCTTCTTTTTAATAACAATAAAATCTTTAATATACACTTCAAAACATAAACAGTTCAAACAATTACTATTAAAATGCAAACACCGAGCGACATAAAAAGCAACAATGAAACACACACACACAAACACAAATGCGATGAAGTGCGGGTACCGCGATATAGAACGTAACAAGTTTCATTACTGATTTAATGACTCATTTTCGAGTCAAATCCTGGAAGCTTATAAGGCCATTTAAGCGCCATTTTTTCGCGCGTTGCGCAACAATTAAACCCACGGTCGTTAATTTGATTAAATTTTACAACAAATGGCGCAGCGAAAAAAAGTGGGAAATCTCGCGGAGCGAGTGGTTGATTTATACCGCGCCGAATGACTTTCGCAAGTGTTCATTTTAAACAATTTCTCATGACAAAAAAGCGCGCTTTTATGGCACGGCGAATCGCATATTGGCTGGAATGTTGTTGCAACAACAACGGCATTTTTGCTACTACGACAATTGAAATCGCAATGCCTGCTTAGCATTGTCGACATACTAATTAGTTGCTCGTTCAATGATATATAGAAAAATCCTGAGAAGTATTCTTCTTGCGATTGTCTACGATAATTAACGCACGAAATCAAGTTTCCAGTTAAAATGCTCGGAAAATCTTCACTTAACCTACAAATTGCAGAGTTCTAGGTTAGCCAAGTACTGCGCTCACACGCATGCGCGGTCGGTGCATTTTGGCACGCGTTTCGGCGCGTTCGTAAAATCGTTGTTAACGTTTTTCGTATTCTATAATGTTTACGATCAGCTTCGGATAAGCGTTATTATTAAATGGAATTTTATTCTACTTACGAGATACGTTTATAAATATTTAAAATTATATATACGCGGTAACGGTTTTTGGTCGTAAAGTAGATTGTATATTTTATAATATATATTACTATTATGAATGTTTTGCGATTTTCTGTCGTTTAATAAGGAACAAATTGTGCTAAATTTAACCAAGTATAAATAAATAATTAAACGTCTGAATGTAATGGCATGAAATAAAAAGAGATTTATTGGATCAATACTGGTTAGGATAAATCACTTATTTCAAATGTAAAAGTTATCGCAACGATTATGAAAAAAGTACGTTGACAATATTTCCCACTTTTACGTAACGAAATTGTTCCATATGAACATTCACACTTTCCTGGTGTCTAGGCTTTTTATCTGAAGACGGAAAACCGGTTCATTGGGCCAATTAGTTTAAACGGCCAATTGACTGACAATTAAATATCGTCATTTCTTTCCGAAGTATTACAAAATTAGTGCATTCATATTTCTCGTACAAGGGTTATATCTTTCAAGAAGGTTTCGACGAACGAAATCGAATACTCCCTCTATATTAGTTTAATACATATTGTCACGATATTTATACTAAGATGGAGTATTTAAGAATAAAGATATTACTTTATAATACTATATAACATACTATATAATACAGTAATTATTCGTAGGACGTTTACAAAATTGAAATTAAATAAAATAAATTCTTTATTTTTAAATACTCCACCTTACGTGTAGTAAATACAGTATTTTTGATAAAATGTACTTTCTGTGTATTAATTTCATTTTCATTATAAAAAGATAAGTGTTGATATCTTTAATCTTGGAATATATGTTTAAGTGTTTATAAACGTAAATATTATTGTCTATTATATTAATAATATATTGTTTATTATATTAATAAATATGAAATTTTATTTCTGATATTAAATAAAAAAAATAATATTTTACGATACTAAAAGATACTTGAATACGTAAATGTATCATAAATGTATCATTTTGTATTCGTATTTGACTATTGAAAACTCTTCATAGTATGATTGTTTTTCATTAAAATTAAAACAAGTTTTTGACAAGAAATGTTTTCTAATTATATCTATTACGAATTATTTTTTTTTTCGTTGAAATTTTGGAATATTTTTGTATCATCAAATAATATATAATAATAATTTAATTATATTTCAGCGTTGTAGACAAAGTCAACGTTTTGACTCTGATCCATTTTCGAATCGTCGTCTGACGCAACGTCGAGCGTGTTCCCGCGTAATTGGCGACACTGTCGTAACGGCGGTTCTTTTAAATTACGCATTTTCCTCGACCGTTTTCTTTCAATTATTCCTCCAGATTTTTTTGTCACTACTGGTTGCATACGAGCAGCACGATTCATCCAGGAGATCCGAACAGTGCGTAATTGTTCAACCTTTCTTGCATAAAAACATCGACACGTGATATACGCGAATCGAGCGCGCAAGAATGCGCGCGCCGCTGAAAACGTCAGCTTAATTGCGCACGGCACATAACGAGCGCCCGTCTGCACCTTTCCTTTCCTTATGGTTAATTTTCCCCGTGACGAGAAGCAGAAAATAATATTATTTATTTGTACAACCTGAATATCTTTAACATTTTAATTATATTTCACGTTGGTAGTATATTTTTTACTAAGAATTAAATGACC
Source organism: Psilanteris sp. ZL-2020 (assembly GCA_022817085.1). Classification (NCBI taxonomy): domain Eukaryota; kingdom Metazoa; phylum Arthropoda; class Insecta; order Hymenoptera; family Scelionidae; genus Psilanteris; species Psilanteris sp. ZL-2020. The sequence goes on from JABFQC010001656.1 coordinate 5,850, forward strand.
GAAGAAGACATTTCTAATGTGTAATATTGTAAACGATGTATTTGTTTACTTCTATAAATCGTTTGCTTACTGTAAACAGTCAAAACAAGTTTTTCAATTGTATTTGTGGACAAGAGATGTCGCTAGATGTTATTTCTCATCAAGTTTTCAGTTTTTTCATTCATTAGATAATATTTTTTAATTCTGTTAACATTGTTACACCGTAATCTTGTTTACAAACAACGACCAACCTTCACGCCAATCGTGTCTTATTATTTATTTATTATTATTATTCTTTAACTTCATGTAATTTTTAATTATTTACACGGAAAAAAAGTTTCTAACATATCTAATAGAAATATGGTTGAATCAGCAATATTGTCGGATTAGTATAAGAACAATTCAGAGTAGCTAAACAAATTTAAGACTTTTAATGTAATTCAGAAATGGCATTAATTTGAATTAACTGTATAAATAACAGTTTCAAACTAACAAAACAATTGCACATTATCAAATACAGGTATTAGAATCACGACAATGCGTGTTATAGGATAATAAATAATAGCATTTAATTAAAACGTTATTAAATAATACTTTACAATTAATCGTCTTAATTTAAGACGCAAGTGCATTGAAGAAAATTTACTATATTTTATAACGAATGCAGGATATAATGACATTTTATCATATGATAAAATTAATGTATTTTCACTAACATTAATATATTTTATGTATCGGCCTAACATTGATGGCCTTCATCAGAAACTGTATATAAATTTCCTTATATATTTTAAATTGAAAAATAATTGTTTACATATTATTAGATAATATTATTGTCTTTATCATTTGTTTGGTAATATTTGACATATTTTTAAAAGTTTCTAACCATAATTTATCATATTATTTACATTTTTGTACATTTTTCCTACTGTTATTATCTAGTTTGGTATAATTTATGAGATAATGTTTTCGGTATGTTTTAATTAATAGTTTTAATTTAAGATTAATTGCATATATATCATTTCGATATAATCCAGTATTATTATCTCGGACAATATTTTGTTTTTCGGTGCAACTATATTATATATGCAGCTCAATTATTAATCTAAATACTGCACAGAAAAAAAAGTTGTCACATTTAGTCAATTTTTGAGTAACTTAGTCACTAAAAGTATTAATATACGAACAAGCGATCTGATTGTCATACGTTGAGAATAAAGATGTTGAATAAGTTAATTTAAGGTTAAAGGTTGCCAACATTATTAATAGATTTTGCCTATTATATTTACCGTTGATAGATTCACTGTTTCAGACAACACTACTTTTTTCTGTGTGTTTATCTGATGCAGCCATAATTAATGTTTCTTTTTAATAGCAATTAATAACCATATCCGTATGGCTAACATGTCCAAATTATTTTTTCCACGTAGATTGTGTTTAATAATCGATTAATACAGTTCAAATAATAACATATAATTAAATTATAATCTTACTAATCTGCAAATTCCAAATAACACATCTTTCCAATTATTTACATGGATTATTAGTTTCGTAAATCCCACCGTATATCACTGAAATTGATCAAACGCGAATGTCCGTCATTCCGTACCAAAACACTAAATTAATTAAATGTTTAAGTGTGTAGTTATTGGCGGGGGTCTTCTCATTTAATGCGATTATTCGTTCGAAAAGGATAGAAAAGAAAAAAAAACGGTCAAACAATTTCCGCAAGAGAAAAGCAAACAAAGCGCGTTCGGCCGCGCGAAAAAGTTTCAATTAATTCGTCTCGCTAATTGCATACGATCGAACGTGTTTTGCCCGGATAAAAATCGCTTTTGTGTTCGCGCCGCGGAATTATGCGCATCACAATCCAATTATACATCATTTACGATCGGTTTTTTGCAGTCATTCATATTTATATCGCAAAATGCGTGCATTTAGCGGTCATTGTATGGTAATCGTTGGATATATTTAATAAATTCGCGATAAACATATAAAGTCTGTTTAGACTGAACGCGGGATTCGCAGCGAAGGATAAAGAAAGACGGACATAGGGCCTCCGTATGGGGGCGGGGAGGAAAGAGGGGGACCGGACTAAGGGGTTTTTGTTCGGACTCGGAAACGCCGGAATAAGATGGCACAGATAAATGTTTTGCTGATTTTCTTGTTAAACGCGGGCTGATGAAACAGCGCGCGAAGTCGGTTTTATCATTGTGCGTGTTCGCGCATGCGTAATGGCGTATAGAACGCGTTAACACGAATGAACCGACGGACGAAGTCTTAATTGAAATGACAGTTCACACATCACACATTTATTTGGCAAAGTTGAACGGTCGTTTAAATTCTGTACGCGTTCGATTGTTTACTTTCAAGGTCAAACGTACGGCGCCAATTCGCGGTTGCGGCTCGACGACGTTTGTAAACAACTGTAAGAGGGGATGGGGATAGAGCAGGAATTGTTCACAACAAGAAAGTTATTGCGCTTTAGTGGAAATGTTAAATAAATTACGCACCGGGAAAAAGGTTAATTTTGAAACGAACATTCTGACGGCATAACTTGATACTTTTAAACGACTCTTATATTATTGTTTGCTAAAAGTTATTTTCACGTACGCTTTTCATTCGATTTCTTCGCGCATTCTGAATAACTCGAGTACGCGCACCGTCGATCGCGGAGAAATCTTGTTTTTCCTCATATTTGGTCCCACGTTTTCTTAATGATTTTAGATGCATTTACTCTCTTCGTCATAAATTCTTCGACTACCGACGAATCCAAAGACTGAACGATTCAGTGATGCAACGTACATTTTCATGCACGAAGTTATTTTATTAATCCTTTGGTAGTATTGATATATATTTATATATACACAGTAGTAAATGTTTAGCTATTTCATTAAATAACCCTCATTTTCGTGATTTAAAAAACTCAACACATTATTTATTTAACCTTGAAGCAAAATATGTTTACAAACAAATAAGACAAACATCTTCTATATCGAAATCATAAACATATTCCAACAATTGTTTGACGATTAGAATAAAATGTCGACCAATTTTAAATTCTTATAAATACGTATAAACATATATTATTTATGTCTATATATTTAATCTATGCAACGTAATCAGTTATTTAATGTCTTTTAATAATAAATAAATGTCTCTTTGGCTGTAAATTAAATTTCTTAATTGTACACCAACCAAGATCAAAGGAATATGAAACTGTCATCTAATATACATCTATACATGTATGAGTGCATACAGCCTTTATTGCAATCGCGTGCTAAAAATTGTACACAAAATGTTACCTACCTGTTCAAAACAAATCATGACAGTCAGATGAAAAGCAACCGAACAAGCGAGAATGGGACGGGGAGAGGGGACACAAACAATACTGAGCAAAACAACGTGAATGTATCAGCAGAAGCTGGGCGTTTCTAGATTCGAGTTTTGTCGACGGTTTTGTGAAAGAAAACTGAAGACGGTAGCTAAAAGTGGATTGGCAAACATGAAATGATCCAACGATAGAACATGATCATACTTTTTGTATTATTGTTAAAGAACATGTATATAAAAGTAATATAAATATTATCACAGTATTTTACAGTACATATGTACACGTGTGATACATACTGGGCGTGGTTCGTTCGTATAATATTCTTATCCGCACGATTGTAAATCGTTAACATTTGTACTTTGCGTATTGTCAGGGAAACGAGCGCGAGTCTCGTCTCGTTTACATGTGTCTGTGTTGGTGTACGCGTTGCCGATCTAGTCCGCGATCGATGCATCGGCGCGTCGACCCGCCGATACTCGCGTTCGGCGCCATCTGCGTTGCGTTTCGCGCACAGTAGTCGTCGGCGTCCGACGGTCGAGCCTGCGCTGGCGCTGCGCGGCGCCACCGTTGCGACGGGAATCGCCGTGGGGCGCCACCTGTCAGACTCGATCCAGCGCCGGAACACGGCCGCAATCGTTGTTATAACGAAAATGCGCTATCCTGCGCAACTTATGGCACACCGACCACTTTCGTGAATGAAAATTCGTGCGCATGCACCATCAAATGTCAAACAACAACAATTTTCCATGCAACTCTTGCCATGCGATTTTCGTTACAACGAGCCTACAAATTTGCTTTTCGCGCGTCTCGTGTGTCCCTCGGCACACTCGTCGATCACATACCGCGCTTCTCTCGCACTCTATAAAACGCACAGACATTGATCAAGAGGGGAAATTGACGGATGCACAGAGAAAAGTTGAATTGAAAAAATCACGATTTAAACTATGAATGTCCTTAATAGCCGTGACAGTAGTTACTATGTAGTATAGTAAAACGTAAGATGCCGGTAACAATTAAATTTATTCAATTCGGATTAGTGTTTTCTTATACGATATCGTAACGTTCGTGTTCTTCCAAAAGTGTCGTTATTTATTTTTGCAGTCTTTTTACAAGACAACTTTTCTCTGTTTAGAAGGAGCAAAAGAGAAATAGAAAGAGAGATTGACAGAGCACAAGAGATAGAGAGAAAAACACACACACCACATGCAGAATGTCTTAAAGACGCAAATTATTCTGTGAAATCGGATCGAAAAGCCGCGCATACATTTGCACAACAATTTCGTGCAATTCCGTTTTCTTGCTGTGTTTTGTTTTTTTACGATGACTTAAACAATACGTTGACAATATGTGCGCATTATTGCGTAAACAAATTAGCCCCTTGATCCGGATTTCACTGTTTGTACATTAAAAGTGTTTGCGAATCATGTCATTGTTTAAGAGAGTTTAAACACATGTATAAAGTTGAGTGCATGTATGTATAATGCAGAATAAATTTCCACCGTCGGAATAAAAACAATAAATAAATTACGGTTCTTCGAACTGAACGCAGTTCATTTTTTTAATCGTTTATTTAATTGAATATCTTTGAGTATTTATTTGTTTCTGGCAAGGAGCGTCCTTAAAATAACGCGTTTCCGCCGACTTATTTTGAGGACATTCCCGCCAAATGCTTGGCAATGTTTCTTGTGTTTATACATACATAACCTTATTTATAAATTTATATACAATAGCGAACCGGATCTTTCGCGAATGAATAATATTACTTTTACAAAACAAATATGCAGGACACAATTGGTTCTCTGACGTTTTTGAACAATTCTTTTATATTAAAAATATACTTTATATATACCTAGGCAATAAAAAATATATATATTTATATATATTATTCTTATTACATTGACGTAGTTCACTATTATATTAAACTATCTTTGTATATAAACCAAAATGCGGTTTGTTCTCAGTTTAATCGTCGAGTGCGAAGGCCGAATATTCCTTCTTAATTCCAAGATCATATTGCTTTTCATGAAATGTTACTAGCTACTAAGCTTAAAAATACACTGCAAACAACTGGAAAGACTACGCATGCCACTTGGGTACGACGCACAAAAAGAAAGACGATGCACAACAAATACTGCGGTATGACAATGCCAAAGCGTGCACCACCATGGGACCCGGGCGGCTCTTTCCCGCCAAATTGACGATTTGCAGTCCAGCTCCCCGCCCTCGCCTCCAAATACATAAACAGGGTCGTTCCGAGGGGGCGCAGAATGAATTCGGCTGATTCGCGCTTCGATCGCAGCGCCACCTCCAATCTACCCCCTACTCAGTACTCGACACTCGCGTATAAAAAATTATGGACGGAACATGCGACTATCGCAAGTCACTAAGCACAAATCTAAAATGCAAGTATTCGTAAAATCCAGATGGCGCTAATGGTCACGCGCGGTAAAATTGTTGAGTTACACTCAAACGCTCAATAGCACAATTCTAAGTTAAAATTACACAATGTCGACGATTGTTTTTGATCTCGTTAATCCAAACTCTTAAAATAATTTTAAAAAATGCGTTACCACCAGCGCCCCCGAGTGATCATGAAAGGCACCACGAAGGTGCTGGACGGATGAATCGTAAGAAAGTACGCGAGTTCGCGACACGAAATGCGAATGATAAAAGAAAACGAAGCGACGAAAACGAATAAAGAGCGAACGGTTCTTGGAGCGCCGTTAACGCGCAGACTCTTGCGCGAGGGGAAGGGGCGGAGTTGCGCGCAAGGTGGTCCCTTGCGCGGGCGCCCTTTTGTGGGCGCTTTCGGTGTGATTTTCACTTTCCCCTTTCTCCCGCCGAGTCTCAAAAACAGTGGTCCCGGCGAAACCATAAATCGATCTCGGCGTAGATGGCGCCACCGCGGACCCCGTTCTCCTCCCACATTGTTCGACCATGTCTCCCGTTATGCATTCGATGGCTTCGAGAGCTTGAAGGCTATCGCCGACGAGATCGATTCCATTGAATGATTCATTATCTTCGGACCGCAGTGGACTCGCGCATTGTTATTCATCGCAGAGGACTTTTAACAGGTCTGCCAACGTGTAACGAGAAAAAAAATGGAAAAGAAAAAATGGCGAGTGAGGGGGGAGGGGGGAATCAGAAGATCGCAAAAAGAAAGCCGACGAAAACGGACAAACGAATAAGAAGCATTATGTTTGGCATGCGACGAAACTTGATCGTGCATAATGTTTACACGTAGCAGCGCCATCTACGACGCCATTCAAAAGTCGGAAATGCCGTACAATTGCACAATTTATCTGCGATTCGCATAAATAATTCGCAATGAGAGATGACAGATAAATTTCACTTTGTATTCAATGGGACCATTATTTCTCGCGTTTAGGGAATTTCGTTGACAGCCAGAGGTGCAAAGAATAGAGATGAGACTAAAATGAAAAAAAAAGAGAATAAAAACGAAAAAAAATATTAAATAAATGACAAAACTAGAGCGCGTAAAAAAAGCAGAAGACGAACTCGTTTGATTCGGCGCGTCATGTGCGACGTAAGACACTTGCATTTATTCAAAAATTAATCTTAACGATCACTATCGTCTGATCGACCAGCCGTCTTCTCGATTATTATTAATTGTTCGTTAATGTTAATCGATATTATTACCATGAGTATTTTTAAATAAAAAACAATAAATTAAATTAATCGTTAATAAATCTAATATTTTACAGAAATAAAACAAATAGCATACACATAGAACAAGAAATCGCCCGTTCGCGTCGCAGAACGACATCTATCGATACTAGCACAAAGAGTTTCGTTCGAATATGTTTCGAGATTTCCCGTTAAATCGCTCAGTTGCGTCTTGTTTGCCGGTTTATTATCAAATTACAAGTGAATAAACGCAACCACGAATTTGGTCAAAGTAGCCGTGATTTGACAAAGATACGACAATTTCGTTTGAGCTTAGAATCACAAATGGATGACATTCCACGTGTTTACAATTGAACTTTCCATATTAATTAGACAATACATTACTTTGTTCTAAATCAACGGCGCAACAAAAGCCTCTGTGATACAAAACGAACGATAAATTTAAGAAGAAAACCAAATAAATCCATTGGGTTCTATGCGATACAACAGAATATTGGCATTATTAAAGCAAATTAGTAACGCCATCTGATGTACCGTATTAAAATAAAGCTTGTTCTCATCATATGGCATTCAATGTCTAAGAACAAACTGTTGTGTCTTAAAAAAGCGCCTATTTCTTAAGTCTGCGATTGGCCAAGGTGCTATTATTGCTATGCTGCAACGTTTATAGCAAGCAATAACGCCATCTAGCTGGCTATTTAAATTTTAAATTTGTGAGAACCCATCAAACATGATCCTTGACTAAAATTTGTTAAATTAACCAGCCAGGTGGCGCTTTTTCTCATGCATTTAGCGTCGATGCAGTTCAGAGATTGACTCATCACAAAACGTAAAACGATAGATGGTGCCACTGGACAAAGCTAAGACTGAACGGCGCCACCTGCCGGAATTGCGGCGTTGCGACTGGCGATCGCGCAGATGTCGCTACGAAGCGGCACCTGGCGGCACACGGTGTACTATCGTTGCGGGTGCGCGTGCGACATGTGAGGGTGGTAGGAGGCGTGCGGCGGGGGCAGAGGCGAGGGGCAGGACTGCTGGTAGGGGCCGCCCGGAAGCATGGGCCCTGGGCTCGAACAAGGCACGAGGTGCGAGCTCGGCGAGGCCGCGTGTGCGTGCGCAATGAGATGCGCGTGCTGCGCATGCGGCGGCGGCGGGGGCGCGTGCTGGCCGCCACCGGCGCCGCCTGGTGGCGCGCCCGCGTAGCCGCCGTGGCCGAGGGCGCCCCCGTGCGGTGAGCCGTACACCAGTTGCCTTACTTTCTGCTCGTCGTCGGCGATGTTGTACGTGAGCTCGGTTTCCTCGAATCCAGTCGCGGACATCCGTTGATCCCCCGTCGAACCTGAAGGCGGTGGGTCCGGACTGTTAAGGCACGTCTGGATAAGAGCTTTGCCTGCTTCGCTCGTGATCATCGGTTGCAGCTTACGTGTTGCGAACGTGTACACGTGACCCGTCTCGCTAGCGACTAGCAACATCACTTGCGTCCCAGTCAGCGTCGACAATTCGTACGCCTGTAACAAAAAAAATCATCGATCGTTTTTAAATAATTTTTTTGCAACCCCTGGTAGGCGTTATATTGTAAATGTTTTTCAAATAATGTATTTGGTAGATGAAAAATGTCACAATAGAGGCGGGGTAAGAAGGCCTATTTTGCAAATGGGTAAGTAAATGATGATCTACAATATGGTCACTGAGGAATCATATCAGAATTGTATTACATTCCTAAAACCTATGGAAATTTACATTCATTCGTAACTACAGCACCTAAAAATCATTAGACAAATAATTATCGTAGTACCTTAAATTCCGAATTTTCCTGAGTGATAAATATCATTTGCAACCGTTAACAATTGTTCGTAATACTGTGTTTAGTAGAAGTTTTGAATGCAAAGTTGTTAAATGCGGTTATGGAGCTCGCAAAAATTGTATTATTATTGTTGTTGAAATACTGAATTGTTTTGAAGAAACATACTTCTCGTGTGCTCGAAGGTGTGTCGTAAATTACGTACAATTGTTTTAATTAGTTCAATTTGTATATGAACAAAAATATAACAAAAGATAAAAAAAGAATAAAAATCTTGTTTGATGAAATATTCATTCTAAGGATGAAACCAAAACACGATCGAGTTTCCGCGTTAACGACCGAAATTGAAAATAAGGCGCTATATTTAACGACGTGGGTTTGAAATGTAAAAATACGAGGCTCAGGGATCGCCACGAAAATATCACCCACAAAACGCAATATTGCTTAATAAAGAATGAAGAAACGCCGAGCATTATATATATCCATATGCGATTAGGGGCCTCGACTCCTTTTTTCTAATCATTTATTTCAACGTGAACGTCTCACGCGCGTAGGATGAACAAACTGGATAAGCAAACACGTGAGCGGAATGTTACCTGTCTCACTTTATCTCCGTACAGTATTTTGACTTCGCCGATTCCGAAAAACCTACGCCCATTTTCGGTACTCCGTTCTTTTTAAACTTTCTTTTTACGAGCTATTTAATTTAATTTCATATCTTTCTTCATCGAAATAAAAAAATATATTTTAGAATAATAAAATCGTTTTACAATACTTAATGAATAAAATGAATATAAAATTGCAATGAACATGGAAAATAATGTTTAGTTATAACTAATAAACATTGTTTCAAATCAAATAATTGTTTGGCTGATTCAATAAAACATTTATTTAAATCACATATTCATTTATTTATTCCAACCAAATATTCTCTCTGTGCAAGGTTTTTAATGAAAACGTATTGGTAAATAATGCCAAACAAATATGGAACTAAATGATACAAAGTTAATGTATTAAATCACATTTCTTTAGTATTTACATTTCAATTAATGTTTGCAAATTAATAAATACGTTTTCACAAGTTCACAGTTCTAAACAATGTTTATTTTGTCTGTTCGATCAACAATATAAACTAATTAACATTCAATGGAAGACGTTGTTTTGTTTTGAATTTGTATGCCAGATTCCGAGAGCTGTCCTAGATAATACGTAGTATTTTAGTGTTCTACTGTAAATATAATTATTAACAACTAAACACGACAATATTTATATCATTTTTTCAGAATAACCTTTTGTTTTTTTCTTTATTAATACACTTGAAGCAAAATTTATCTTTACTCTAATCATTTACGGTCAAATAATGAAAAGCATGCAGGCCGTACGCCATGAAAAAAAGTTAATAATATGAATTAACCGAATTATACACGCGTTTAAACAGTAACAGAAAGTTTGTTGCGTCAACAAAGCAGTTTGATTTAATTAAATTATCATAATGATGCACATCTGAAATGTCAAAACTATTCATCGAGATCAATTAACAATAATGAACACGTCAGTTTCATATATCCATCAAAAATGTCATCGGTAATAATATATTTCGTCCAAAACTATTCATTATGCGAACATTACGAACTGTTTAAAACAACTATTCAACTAATCGAGGGCACAATTTGTTAAGTTTCCAAATACTTAGCATTTCGAAATATATAGTTTCCAAGAAGTAACAATTCGACCACGATTACTTGAATTTGTATTATTATAAGAACGGTGATTGTAATAACCATACCGAAGAAAGGAAAACAGTTACAAATTATAAATAGGCGTAAACAGGCGATCGTATTTTATAAATAGACTAGTTTAATAGAGTTTTAAAATTAGACGCGTATCCCTAGATATTTGTAAGAAAAAGTAACAGAGGTGAATTAGGAACCAACCGGCAGCGTAATAACACTTGCGTGTCACAGACAAAAGTAGTTTTTTTGTAGTAGTTTTTTAACAAAAAAATTGTACAATCGGCTAATCAAACAAATGACCTTCAATGAAATTATCCAAACAAATCAATTAAAAAAAAATTAAAGCGACCAATTTACAGTTTAAAAACCGCGAATTAATGTGTCCCGATCAACGAAACGATTTTGTTAGTTTAATCAAATCATCGTTTTGTATTATCAACATCGAAAACAAGCGCTTCGCGCGACAAGGCAATTTTATCGAATTAACAAAATGATTTGTTTCGTCAAATATCAGCGGAATAGATCGCGGCCCGACTGGTCCGTTTCGATAGCAGCGAAATGACTTCGTTGATTCAATGGATTGACAAATACCACACACAGACGAAGCGATCGTAACACGAGTTTCCTAATTTTTTTCTGTTTTCACCCAATTAATCATCGCCGGCGTTCATTCGCTACGCCCAAAAGTCGCATTGCGCAACATGCGCGCTCCAAGTGTGGCGCTTTTGGTTTTCGAATACCACGATAGGAAAGCGATTCGGATATTTGTTCGTCAGCATTTTGACGGCGCGTAGGTGTTAACTTATGCGAGATGAAAACCACTCGAAGATTGAGTCACTGCGTTCATTGTCGATTCAAAGACCCGACACTTGTCGTGGAAGTTAAACGCGCCTGGGCCCCGATTATCCGACAAAATTCAAGACTGATGAGACGCAGATAAGGACTCGGTCCCTGCGTCCATTCAAATTTATTCCAAGTTTGGTCATTTCAAAGTCAGATTTACAGCACGCTCGCCTTTAATTGGAATATTTATGAACTCCAGTTTAGATTCCGATTCTTGTTTCTAGACTTTTTTTTTTCTCTCTCTCTCTCTCTCCCTCTTAACCTTTATTTACAATTTTGTAAAAGTTCAGGTCTTTTGGCAAGGGAAAGTTCAGTTCGACTGTTTCTATTGGCGGTTTTTTTTTTCGAGATTCAACTACAAGACATTTCAAATGGAATAATTTTTTTCCCGATAAAATATTAAATTGTTTTAAATTAAGTTGTAATTATTACGTAACATAAAATTACTGAGTAAAAAATGAAGCAGAGTAAACTATAATAAGTATTATATCAATCTCTAAATAAAATTATTAATTTTATTAATTTGGTGACAATGGGATTAAATTATTTCTTTTTGTTTTATGGATATCTTATTTTAATGGAGAAATACAACGTGAAGATTATTTTTATATGAAAAACGAACTAATTTATATGTTTATTGTTTAACTAATTATTATGTTATATATTTAATATCATCATTTATATATAATATAATCACTCTAGTGATTACTTATTTATAAATAAACGAAATGATTCATTTATCAAAATATTTTTATTTAAAATAAATGTCATATATTAAACATTATTTAAATATAAGAATATTGACTTATTATCCAAATTAACAAATTATGAATACATTTTTATATATTCAAATATAAATAATCAGATTTAAAAATACATTTATTAATCAACATAAAAAGTTAATATTACTGTTTTAAAATTGTCAAATATATCAATATTAATAATTTTACTTTACAATTATTATTTATACTATAACCAATATTAATCTGCTTTATTGATATAAATAACATTAAATTAAATAACTTTTTTCTAAAGATATAAAATGCATTTCTGTAAAAAAAATATTTTAAAATTCAAAGGATTATAATAATGTATCAATCAATTCATTAATTTATTAAATTATTGTGTTTTTTATTGTAATTTTTGAACTTTCTAATATTAATAAGCTTATCAGTCGAAATGTTCATTATTTATTCAAAAATGTTTGATTTCAATCAAGTTAATCCCTAGACTACACATATTAATATCCATAAACTTATTAAAAATGAAAAGCTATATATATATTTATAGTACATTTAATATAT
>JABFQC010001657.1:0-18490 GCA_022817085.1 Psilanteris sp. ZL-2020
AGTATAGGGGGATAAGAGAATGGGAAGGGGAGATGGGTAATGAATTGAAACAGGATGTAGTGTAATGGAACTGTAGGGAACTGAATAAAGGGATATATTAAAAGATGGGGAGTTAGGAGGAATTTTTTTTTTAGAACGGAAGACAGCGAAGAGTAATAATGTGCATCCCGTGGGCTCGGAGATGATTTGAAGATGCAGAAAAGTTTATTTGTTTATATAAATTTTTCCCCCCCCCCCCCCCCCCCCCCCCCCCCCGCGATGGCCGTCGCGGTCTAAACCTCCTGGACGCAGCCCACAGATTATAACCGATTACTGTCCTCCGCGAGTCGAGGAGCTTCATAGTCATAGCTTTACGTCGAACCAAAAACAAAGTACCCACACCAAAATTACGTATATATATATATCAATATATATATATATAATTTATGCAGTCGACGCGCAACCCGTCGTGCCGCTGCCGACCTTCTCGCGACCGTGCCATATGACGATATTTACACTGCTCGTCCGAGCGCCGCATCCGCAACGAGCGAAAACGACGGGTTGCGCCCGAACTCACGAGTCAAACGTGAATGCGTGCGTGCGTGCGTGTGTGTGCGTGTGTGCGAGCGAGCGAAGAAGGGTCACGGAGGCGCACGAACATCAGTGTATATTAACACCGTTCTGTAAGATTAAGTACAAACGATAAGAATTTGTGTATAAAAGATTGACGATTGTTTTGAGTTAGGCCACGATGGCAGTGGAACTTTTTGTTATGTACCCATTTGTATATAATACCACGATTAGCGCACTATTATCTAATATATTATTACGAAACTCGATAGGGCTTCTCATTACTACCGATGACGAAATCGAGAATTATGAACAACACGAGACAAAGATTTGACGAAAGAAGAAGTCGAGGAACAAAGAATACATTATTATTAATACTTGAAAGCATCCATCCTTCTGTTATTTGATCAGCATCCCCTATCCTCTATTCCGTCGTTCGTTTCGGCAAAAGCGATTTCGAATCGAATTACGCCCATAGCGATATGGCGTTGTCGTATCGTATCCGCGTAAAACCGGGGCCGTTGCATATCCAAGTTGGCCGATTTGGGCGGAGCGGCACGCAAGCTCCGAGGAGGACCAGACGAGGGCATTTCCCTAATGTCTTCCAGGCCGCGCGCAGTCAGATGTTATTATATTCGGTGAAGACTTTATAATGGGACGTTGAAACTCCTTAAAACTCACGGCCGCGCCGGCAAACGAAATTTATAGAGCGACGCGCGCGATCGAGCGACTTCCGTTTCGATTTTGCGGCGCGTCCCTCCGCGCGCGAGGCGCCGCTTTATTCGAGCGTGACTGAAAGGGGTCGCCTGCTTGAGATAATGAAAGCCCCGGCAAATATTTGCTGCTTGGATTTTATAATACGTCATTTGAAAATAATGGATTGCCGCGACATTTGTGTGTCAACCGATGAAAGCGATACATTGATGAATAGGGGGAGACCGCAGACGACGGTTCGCTTTTCTTTTTTCGTTCTTCGGTTGGTCCTTTCGCGCTCCTTTTTGCGACTTTTTACATGCCCATCTTCTTTGTTTAATTGAAAATCGGGCGAGCGGTTTCAGTTTCAGATAAGATTGTGTCGGGCAATTGTGCAAGGGACGGTTTGTAAGAGTTTATTGCTGTTGAACTGGTATGAATGTAATGGAATATTTACGTTATTAAAGGATTGAATTTTATACGGGTTTAATTAAGAACGCGGGCATGTGTTTTTTGATAAAAAAAAGGCATATTTTCAACGAGAGAAATAACAAATTCAACGCAAATTTATCGGGTAGACGAAAGTAATACGCGTATTTTGAACTAAAATTAAAGAAAATTAATTTGCATTCGAACGGGAACGCGGAAAACAAGTGCACGGTACAATTCGACATGCCATTGTAATGAGCGTAATTTGGGAAATTACGGTATATGATAGGCGAGTTTTCGTTAATAACATAATTTAATCTGGGTATAAAATTCTAATTTTTCAATCAATAATTTAAATATTTCATTTGAAAATTCTAATTATATAGATGAAAGTACACAACAATTCTGGATCAAATTTCTGGCCGTCTAGGTAATTTGGAATTAAATTTTGAATTAATTGGTGCTCAATTATAAATTAATGATTACGTTTTGTCGATGTTAATTTTGGGTAAATCGTCAGAAGAATTATTGTGTGATGAGGACTTAATAAATAATTCTGTCTTATATTCTTACAAAAGTAATAAATTTTAATAAATTATAACAATATAGATATTAATAACACTGGTCTGCAATTACTTTTAGCTCACATTGTAACTCAAAGCATGTCTCATGAAAAATGGTAAGTAAAGATTTTATATTATCAGCAAGCGATTGCTTCGTATATCACATTTTCTTCAAAATATTATTAAAAAAGGTTATTATTTTTATCATTATATTTCAAAGTTCAAATTGCCCACTTGTTGTACATTTTTTAACGCAATTAATAATACCGCGCTTAATGTTACGAACTATTAATACGGATTAAAATTATTTATCAATATCATTAAATTTCAATCTTCATAAATTATATAAAATTAACATTTAATGTTCATTGTAACGTGTATTAATTTAGAAATTCGAAATATAATACGTAACCTCGGTGTTCTATATATATTATTCATTATAAATTGATATGAATTAAGGACAATTAAATAAGTAATTGTAACAAAATGAATTTATTTTAGCAAAGTAAAGTTATATAACATATTGAATCGCATACATCAACTATACAGCGTGGAATAACATTTTTAGTACACAAATCATTTAAATTACGCCAATTCAATAATTGCAAACGCAGAATTATATTAAAATATAATTAATCAAATATATACTAATGTACATAATAATATAAGTTATAAACAATATTAACCTATTTCTTAACAAGCAAATGATCGCAACCAACACATACTTCTGATTCATTAAATATTCGTTTTCGAATTAAATTTAACAACACAATGATTAATTATTTATAACAATTGATTCACATCGGAATACTCTGTTCAATAAGGTATGGTTTATTAAATAAAATTACACTCAACTGGTATAACTAATTTACTAGTTTCTCGCTCCGCCGAAGGATATATATATATACACCTGCGTTCAAAACCGTAACATTACAATCCTAATAGCGGCGCTTAAAATACGGTTCTAATAGAATGCATTAAATATTGTTAAAATCTTTTATGTCAAATGTCTTTACTGTAGCCTTAACAAGCAATCCGAGCACCCAAATAATTAACCACACGACCAATCCAAATGAATAAGAACCCTTACCCCCGCGGGAAGTAAAAACTCGAGTCTCGTTGGAAATTCGATTACAGTTATTGTAGGGGCGGCGAGGGGCTAGATCTCGGTGCTTAAGCCGAACAATATCGCTGTCGCGAATGTACGCGCACAATGGCAAAGCAAGTAAGCATCGCGTGCGCGAAATGAAATCGAGTTAGCTCTCCCTATTGGACTCCGGCAGCATCAGGCCTGAGGGTTCCCGCTGTCTTCCCCTTCTCCGCCGCAACTTCTCTCCGTCGAACGCCCCGCGCATCTCTCTGTACCTTTCTTCATCGCTCCGCGCTTCTCGCTTCGTTGCCGTCTCGCTTGCGCACGAAAATCGTATTAATCATGCGGGGAAAAAAGCGACGGTCCCCTTAAAATAATCTACCGCGAAATGAAATCAGCGAAGGCAATTTCCAGGCCGTGCTTGGCAAAAGGAGAGGAGGTCCGCGGATGTCCGCGCGCCGCTGCGGGAAAGAAAGAGAGCAAACGAGCGAGCGGCGGACAAATGACGATGAGATGGGAGAGCGCGCGACCCTTCGCGCGCACACCAACCTCGCGCTCGGAATTAAAGATCCTGAGATAAGGGTGTCGTCTTTCGCTATGCATTATGTTCGGCAAAAAGCTCAACCACCGGGTCGGCAATCTCCGCTAAAATTACAATTAATCTTAAACGCTGTCTCTTTGCGGACAACCCACTTTCGTGCGTCGAATAACCCTGCAGTTTTCTGCGGTTAGATTACTCTCTGATTTCATATTTTTCGTTCCGATACAAGAAACGGTATACACGTGAACCAAGCGCCGTCGATGGTTTCGGTGAAAGTGGGAATGGTTTAAACGGTAATACTATTTGGACGGATATTGATAAAACGAAATTTCACGGCGGGTGAGAGAATGTTTGGTTTAGTTAAGATTTGTATTTTATTGTCAGAATTAAGATTCTTTGATAACAAGTTTTTAAATTCAATTCTAATTATTCAGGCTGATACTTCGTTCTCGTTATAGTTTTACAATTATAAAATACGTTAGAGTTTAGGAGCTTGTGATCTTATGACGGTTAGTATAATTGAAAATGTTTATATTTTCATTCCTGAAAACGTTATATTCAAAATTTAAATTAATCATGAAAAAATCACAACGAAAGTTTATAATAATGTTATTATTTTTTAAAAATAATTAATACTAAAGTAATAAAATGAGAAAAGTATATTATTTATAATTAAAGCCTTTGAGAAAAATACGTAAAACTTAGTTTTGTAAGGTTGTAAGAAAAACTTGTATTAACATTGTATAACATTTTTTTTATAAATGTAATAACTTTATCGTTATAAGCATGATAAATGCAGATGATTAAATTCAGTTCAAACATGCGTTATATTTATCAATCCAAAATCTATTATTCTAGAAATAAAAAAATATTAACGTCTGTTATATTCTGTTATATTAAAATGTAATATTTGATCAAATGAAATATTATATAAACTAACGGTGTAGAATTTCTCGAATATATACTCTAAAAGTTATTAATTTATTATTATATTATAAGTTATTTGTTAACATAAAAACAAAATTAAACGATAAAATATAAAATTTGTTCATACTATAAGACCATGCTTCCAATTATATATAATATATGATATCTGTGTCATGTTGATTTTCATTTAATTTATAAATGTCATATAATTTTGTCATTTTAATTTAAAAATAGCAATAAATATATATATATATATCAAATATCGAATACTTACAGCTTATTTACTTACAAATTAATTTTCAAGTTATTTGTATATTGAATACGGTATTATACAATTAATTTTGTAAACAGTAATGCAAATTAGTCGATTTGTCGGTTTTAAATCTTAAAATTTTTTGTTTCACAACGTAATGAAATGCCATTTAAGCATTAATTTCTGTTAAATAACCTTGTATTTTCCCGTAAACGTTGATACTAAAATAGAACAATGGTATCGTTGTATTTTTTTTTATTCAACCAATGGGGTTGCGTACGGCATTTTGTTCGGTCCATTTGAAATAAGTTACGCGGCTCGGGCTGTCTCGGTGTGCCTACGTTATTTTAAATAAGCCAAATTGTTCACAGTTATCCCTATTTAATAGTTATCTGATAAAAATGAAATTGCTATGCTGCCATAAACATAAAAAATACTCTATGCAGTTTTATAATTTAAATTTAACATATCAACGTAAAAAAGTTTATAACACATAAACTTTACTAAATTGAAAAACAATATTATATTTATATGTGCTGATAAAATCCAAAGATAGATAGATACCAAGTAACACTATAAATACCATACAATTATTGTTGCTGAATTTTATAAAATATTATTTTCGTATCTGATTATAATAATAATAACAAACAAACAAATATAAAACAGAATATAATACGTTTCGTCTAAAGTGAAAAAATAGGAGACAAATAATTTTACGAAAAACAGCGGAAAGGTAGGGAAACAAAAATTGCACCCGAATTTAGACCAACCGTTTTCAAGCGATATAATATGAAATACGAGCATGACGCGATTTCGCTCACCGCGCGGAGGAAGTCCGGATCGTAACGTCGCGTCGCGGCACTTTTCTATCTGGTCTTTTGGCCCGGCAAGAAGCATAGCCTTTCAGTTGAAAAAGGACTTCGCGTGACACCACCATCGAGCGTATCTACAACGTCCCTTCGTCGTGTAGAGTAAAGGGAATAGACCGTGAAGCGCGGAGACGTTCCGGTCTGAAGCAACTTCAGACATAAATATTATTTCTCGCTCGCTCGCGTTCGTGAAAAGAATTCCGATACTACGCCCCTCACCAAATTTACAAATCGCTCATTTACATGCGCAGGCGAGTGTCGAGTCGAATTCATTCAGTCGCATTAAAATTATTCTCGACTCCTCACAAACGAATAGAAATGTGTGATTTATTACTTCGAACGTTTATGATCCAACGAAATACTAATGATCAAAGTTAACCAAATTTCTATGAAAATTTCTATAAAAGGTGTGTCGTTATCAAATCTTTTATTGCGTACATCATTCGATTATGCATATATAATTATTTTTTAGCGATAATAGTATATGGTCGACTGATTATAACAGTCAAAGTATACAATAATGAATCTAAAATATATTAAAAATGAAATTTGAAAAAAAGTTTTATTTTACAATACAAAGACAATACCGATAATTAAAACATCGAGCAATTTTAATTGAAGACGCTGGACAGTCATAAAGTTTAATATTTCATTAGAACCAATTACTTTTAATTCTACTTAATAAATTCGAACATTAATTTATGTTCATCTTGTTTTTTTAATTTACAAAAAACTTTTATTTTCAAAACGTTTCCTTTTATTTTAAAAACAATATATACACATATTTGAAACACAAGATAAATGAAATCCACAAATGAAATAACTATAAGGGCACAACTGTTTGTTCTAACAAGATTAATGAAGCATTTCAAGCATGAACGCGGTTAATCCGTAATACAAAATTGATATTCGGCAGCAGCGCAATATCAAAAAGGAGTTCCTTTAATTTAATTGTTTATTGGCCGTAAAAAATCATCCTTATCAGCCGCGGAATACTTTAGTTGCTTTCGTGAAATTGCCAATTCTTGTATTGTACGGAATCCTCTGATTTGCACGAGTTGATGGCTTTGCGGAATGTTTGTTCATTCTAATTAATCCTTTCATAAACTCGGTATCAGTTGATCGCAAAAAATGGAGCCCCGAACTGAGTGGCGAGAAAAAGGAGCGTAACTTGGTTGAAATGCCCGTCATAAAGTTTGCTAGTCTATGCTATCTTTGTATCACCATTCGGGATCCGTTCTTTTCCAGGCTGCGAGTGCGATCGTATTAGTGTTCCGCCATGTGACTGCGCGGTGTGCGTTGTATACACGCGGAGGGTAGATTTTTCCGCGCCTTGATATGATTAATACTCGCGACCTCGAGTAGCAGCTCAAAGTTGACCGTGGGTGGGGTGTTACGAGCCCAGGGCGAAGTGGTGAGAGGCGCAAGGATGATGTCCGGGGGTTGGATGGCGTATAGCAAATCCCCGTCAACCGCATTCAATTACGATGTTATCGCGAATACAGATGACGGTTATTTCCTTCGGTACACCCTATACATAACGGCGTCGCTTCTGCGTGCAAAGTTAAGGCTGTAATGGCGACCGGTCGTCCGAGTGATTGTTTCGGGATGTATACGAGTCGATTCCGAACGGGAAAAGGGACGCCGATTGCCTCGTCTTCTTCGACTTTTCTTCGCTTTCGTTGTTTCGGCGTGGAGCGAACGGCTCACCCATACGATATAGGCTTCATCAAATATGCTTTATAACGCCAGATTTCCAATAATTAAGGAAGTGTATTATTTTCCAGAGGAAAGCACACTTCATTGGTCATATAAGTAGTACTTGTGGGTGTGTAATATTAATACTGCAAATAACTGTAGTGTTTATCTGCGATTCTTGATTACAGTATTGAAGTCATACGGCATCGAATTTCAATCGAAATGTTATACAAGAGGGTGAATCCCACTTAATATCAATAAGATAAAATCCACGCCTGTACCCTTGACAAAAATCGAAATTTGACTAAAAAATGAACGTTTGCCAAATTGCACAAATTTACTTGACATCAATAAATAAGATTATTTGAGGCATTAAAAAGCCAATCCGAAGTGATTTTGAGTCATATTGAGAAAATTCGGATAAATTCGAATTTTTTCGGTTTTAAAAATATTGACATAAATGACCATATTCACACACAAATTACTTTATAACAACTAATGTTAGTGTTTCTGACTCGGAACTTGATCGTAAAGTTATTTTAGAGTCATTTCGGGTCTATTTGAAAAAAGTCAATTTTTGGCCATTTTTGCCAAAAACCACGACTATACCCCTTCACAAAAATCGAAATTTGACTAAAAAATGAAAGTTTGCCAAGTTGCACAAATTTAATTTACGTCAATAAATAAGATTCTTTAAGCCAATCCGAATTTTGAGCCATATTGAGAAAATGGGGATAAATTTACATTTTTTTCGGTTCTAAAAAAATTAAGATAAATGAAAAATTTCACGTTTAAATTACTTTAAAACAACTAATATTTTTATATCTGATATGCTAATATGATGGCTATAATCTAAAGTAAAATCTGCGACTATAAATTGAAACCTTGAATAAAATTGAAAGAAATGAAATATCTTTCGTAAATCCTTTTAATTTACTTTAATCAATATATAATATTATTAGATATATATAGAAAAACCGTCAATTAGCAGCGAGATACATTCATGTCAAGAGAATTTGAATAATTTAAACTATTTAATTTTTGATAAAATTTTACACAATTAAATAAATAACAACAATATTGTTTAAGTTGTGTGATAGCTCCTGATATTTAATTGTTATGTTTAATTTTAATGCAGTTTTTTTCTAATTTTAGATATTTAAACTCTTATATGAGTTTTTAAAAATCTTATGGAAATGACATACAAATATTTAAAATTTTTGTGCCTAGTTAAATCATTATTCTTTTTAAATTTACCATTAATTTAAAAAAAACTTATTATGTACTAATATATATTTTGCAACATTTACATTGACTGTGAAAATCATATTGTTATAAATACCATACATACTACTGATACTATATAACGTTGATATCCTTTTCAATTTGAATTGATATTCATTTTACTCAACCATCACTCAATTTGCTCATCTTACCTAATCAGCGTTCACGCTATTTTAGTATTCAAATTATACAATATATATTTATATCTATCAATTTCTATCTTTAGTTTAATTATAATCTTTTATAATATAATTTATTAAATCTTGAATTATACATTACACTGAGAAAAAATTAATTAATAAAATCTACTGAAAAGTTTAGTTACACTAGTACAATAACCGTCAAATTCTGTTCAATTAACTATAAGATTCAATTTTGGTTAAAATAACTATACTTTTAAGTTGTAATGCAGCCTAAACTGACATTTTTAATTGAAACAATTGAAGTATTCAGTAAAATTGACTGAGTTTGTTAATTCAAGTACCATAATTAGCTGCTATATTCTATAAAAACATCTAATCTTTTCAGTTGGACCAACTAATTATTTTCAGTCATGGCTATACATTACTGAAAACTCAGTTAAATTGACTGAATATACTATTTTTTCTCTGAGTGTATAATTTATATTTATATTCATATTGTAGGATCGAAACATATAAATTTTTAATACTAACGTATATGTTCTAAACTATCTATTATATCTAACTCAGCATTTTTGTTTAATTTGTTGTGTTTAACCAGTTTAATTGCAAATTTAATTTAAGTTTATCAAAAGTCAATTAAAATCAATCATAATTTCCATAAATTTCATGAAAATAAAATTTGATATATATTTAGTCTTTGAAGATTCGAATGAAGAGGATAAAATGATGCCATACATATTTCATTATATGTCAAAATGCTCGAGTTATTGATACTTGACCTATACTCTTCGATATAAATAGTATCCTATGTAGCTGTACAATAATAATCAAGCATTGCAATAATAAACGAGTAGGACAATCTAGTTTGAGGATAGGCAAGGATCGAATGCGAAATAGCTTGATGGGAAATACCTGTTTCCCAACTTCTGTCACGAAAGTCGATTGGCGTACTGTCAGAACTCCGTTTATTGAGAAGTGTATTTTATTAAATGGGCTTTCAGCTGCTCTTAGAAATTATTTAGTAACTTGAATTTCTCGAGATTGCCAAGTTAGTTTATATGGACGTCAATAATTAAAGCCACTCGGCGTTGGATTCGAAAACATGTATTGTCATACGTGTATTTTCTGAACACAGTATTGCAATAATTTTATAAACGTGTGCCGTTAGGTTTCATTTCGCTTTACGGGTATCGTTGCGGGGGAAGCGAAAAGCCGAGAACAAATTTGTATGAACGAAATTTAGTTCGATGGAATCTGAGAGCGCGGCAGACCAATATCGGACTTTACTACTGGTCAATGCTAATAAATTGTAGAATGCACTTTAAAAAATCGTATGCTATAAAGATGAATGAGTTGCAAATTTATTTATGGCTAATGATTATTAATTCGATGAATTGCAAATTTTGTTAATTGTATAAGATAAACAAACGAATAATTCGACAAAATAATTTTAATTCATAATAAGTCAACTGATTTTAATTTACTGTATAATAGTGAGGCATATATAAAAACTAAATAGTTTTATTACTTAAATGATTCTATACAAAATATACATATTTAAATCAAATTTAAAACTTATCACTTAAACTATTTCAAGCATTTTTTCTACAAATTTTCTATGAAATAATATTAATCTTCTAATATAATTTTTAAATTAAGTATGAAATTGTCTATATTATTTATTATAATTTAGTTAACATATACAATAAATGTTTTGTATGTATTAACGTCTGTTTGTATATTAATTTATATACACGGAGAATAATGTTTGGCTGTGACTAATAAACATTATTTCATTTTAAATACATGTTTGGCTAATTCAGTAAAACATTTATTTAAATTGAAAGAATGTTTATTAGTCCCAGCTAAACATTATTCTCCGTGTAGGTATAAAATTAAGGACCAATTTTGTTTAAACAATAAATAATATTTATATATGTTTGTATATGTTTGTTATATACAACAAATAATTACTAATGAATCTGTTTTTCATATCGGTCATTAATCAACAGTTTCCGAATTAATAAATTTCAATTAGCCAGATTTTTGTAGTCATACATAATGAAATAATGTCTTACACGCGGATGCTTGCACAGCCGTACAAGATATATATGCCACCGCACGTGCCCATTTGCGTGTACCTAATGTCTCGGAGAATCTCCCGGAAGATAGTTACCAAGCGCAACTGCGAGCGCCGAGAAGGAGCTTGCCTCGCAGACAACTAACTTACCCCTAATGTCCTGCTTATTTGCGATTATTGTCTTCTGCAAATTCACGAGCTGCTGCACCCGCACTGTTCCCGAAACTTCGCTATATTCTACGATTTCCAAATAATAGCAAGTCGAAGATAACGTGCTCCAGTTTATGAGCTGGAAGTTCTTGTATGAATAAATATGTTCATGTTTTAGTATTATTGGTGAAATTTATTTTTGAATTCATTTTTATAATTCCTTTGCTATTATTTAAAATTTTGACATACCGTGAAAAAGATATACTGTGAAACTATCCACAGTAAGTGTACGTAGTATTTGATTATAAAAACTGATTTTTAAAAGAGCTAATGTATAGAAAGAAATGAATAGCCTTTTTGAAAGGACTAAAATAGGACCGAAGAAACAGAATGAATGAAGAAACGTAACGATGGAACCATAATAAAATCAAATTATATTACCTTAATTCTTATTTTATATACATGTAATTATTGATTTTGGTTAAATTTTAATAACTGAATTTTAATTAAGTATATTTAAATAAAAAGAATATGTTTTCACTTTCAATTTTATCAGTTAAGCAAAAACGAATTAACGAATGAGATAATTGAAGCTATATAATTTATCTGCCCTTAATCTTTTTAAACCAATAATAGAATATGTAATTGTTCTCTGGTTTTCCTCTTTCTCAAAAAAGCAATCGAAATTATATACAAAACAAATTTCTGCAATACTTTACTGTTAAGATAGGATTACCACAAGCGTAGGAGTTTAATTACAATTTATATTTATCGCGTAACATTTATAAAATTCATTTATTAGTATAAAGGTGTTTCTATTATATATTCATAATTGTCTGATTTTAATACATATATTTATTACTACATTTTATAACCTCAAACAATATATTAAACAATATCTAAATTGGTTAAAATTTTATCGAGATCATATTGATATTATAGAACAGATCATTACAGAATAAATAATTTTTTAATACACTTATTTCATAATAATTGTTAACATGAACATATAACATATAAAATATGAATGTTGAATATATTTTGTTAAAACAAATAAAAGTATATATGTTTATATGCAAATCGATAAAGTAGTTAAAATATTGTAATAATTAACATACTTATAATTATAAATTGTAATACCCATATAAGTAGTAAATTATATTTTGATAAACATGAAAATTTCACTGAATAAAAGAATTTGAAAAACTTATGTTCTGTTGTACGAAACCAAAATTAGTTAATTCTCGTATAAAATTAAACTAAACTCTGCATTTTTATACTTCACAAGCAATCGATCAAAAATTTAGCAATTTTAACTATTTTTTGTCAACCGATTACTGTTTCTCCAGTATTTTTTAATTGAACGTTTTGCCTACAATGTAATGCAAATCTCAAAATATTTCACAAACAAATTTGTCAATCTTTGCATTAAGATCGTTAACATTTATAGGACATTTTTCGATTTATGGTTTGTGTATCGTACTACACGCGTCGATCATTGACACAAATGTAAACTCAGGAACGAATCAGCCCGAAATATCTCCGACTAATCATAAAATACCAGGAGATGTATCGGTGATATGCGAGAATAACAAACTACAATGAAGCAGTATCGCGATAAAAAGCAAAATTGGATAGTCCGCGATCGCCAATAGTGGCGTCGTTGAATATCTAGCTGATTGGCAATGACACATCGAATGCACCGTGCGGCATATTGCAAAGTGTATGCGCTTGACAGATCCGTCGTTCTTTCACATGATCGCTGGTAAAGCTTATAATTCACGCCAAGTGATATCGCAATCATCTCCACGCTACTAGCGATAGAATGCAACAACCTGCTTTATCCCTTGTTTGTATTATTATATTAAAATTTCATTTCAATTTGGAGCGTCCCGAACTAATGCGCGTGTTAACTTTTTTTTTAATCTACATTTTTTCGCATTGAAGTAAAACACAACTGTCGATGACACAATAGTTTTCACGGCATCATAGTCCGATGAAACTCGATGAAATTCGATGAAAATAAATTGCATAAAAAATTCTACGCATTTTCGAACGAATGAAAAAATTAAATGATTTTTCGTTCTCGACAGAGAATTTTTTTTGCAACTATTGAATATCAGCGTTATAAAGCGTATTAAATAAAAAAAAGCGTAAATCACAAAAGAATTTAATATAGAATGATGTTTGGTTTAGCGCCGTTATATAAAAAAATGTTGTTTGATTCAAATGCGCGTTGATAAAAATATGAGCAATTGATTTAAAAAATTAATTCATCCTGAGTACTTAATAGTCTTTATTATGTACATAAATAAAGCTTTGTCAGTTTATATTAAAGACATATATTTCTTAATTTTATAATCTATTTATTTGTACACTTTATTTATTTGTATGTTAAATTTAGTTCTCAACATAACTTTATGATTTAATTAATAAGTATTTTACATGCTATCAGATATAATTTATTGAACAAGTGTAAAATAATCATATAGTATGAGTGTATATTATGTAAAATAAACAACTGTAAGCATCTTTTTATATAATTTAAAAAACGTATTTTTATAAATTTTTAATTTAATTAGTTTACAAATTCATAATTCGTTATGTCAAACAAACATACATAGACATTAATTAATATATTTAAAAGAAAAAAAAATAAAAAACAAAAAGAAATATTTATTGTGCCATATCAAACAGTTTTTATTACACGTTTAAAATTCTAGGAAAAGCAGATATTTATTGTTATTAATTTAAAATAGACATGTTTATTCACATATACTATCAATATCACATTAAATAGAGATTCCTATATTTAATTCAACACCGTGCGAAATACAAATTTGCAATTTTATGGTCTAAATATTAAGTATATATATAATTATTTTATATGTTTAATTTTTTCAAATTATACTACAAATATCGAAAAAAAGGATTATAATTTTCGTGTCAATATATTATGATTGTCATAACAACGAGTTTAATTATTTATTTTGACTGATTTTTACATTATTATAGTATAATATACGTTATATATAGTATTGAAGAGTTTTGGAAGGACTTAACCCTACCAGTATCTAAACATAACAACATAATATTAAACAAAAATGTTAAAGCATAACTTCTCATGCGAATAATCACAAAAGTGATTGAGTTTATTCGATCAATAATATGATAACAATAATATTTATTATAAAAATATCATAGAAATGTACAGAATTTAGTAGCCTTTAAAGATACGTGAAATGGCATGACATATCCGCCGTGGGAAACTATTTTTGCAGTTGTAAAAAGTCAACGACATAAAAAGTACAAGTTAAAGAAATCGGAGGCACGTAAAGTACGTTAAAATTAACAGCAGTGTAACAAAGTATCCTGCACAGCGAAAAAGGGCTGGAGTGCGAATGTGGGTAGTTATGCTTCTGCTGGGTAGTTACTCGAACAAGTTACGGGCCTGCAGAGCCGTAATCAAATACTTAAAACCTACGTCAAGGCTTCAGTTCTTTAAATCTGCTGAGGTTGTAAAAGCGTTTGTCTTTTCCACTCCCAAAGGAGTTGTGAATTTCTTACGCGCGAAATTTATTTCTTCGGACGAAGAGAAACAAGTTTCGTCATTATATTTCCAACTCTTCGATTGAAATGTTTATACGACGAAATCTTCGGATTCAAGAAGAGTCCATTATCAAAATTAAGGGCCTGTGATTAATTTACGAAATCCTTTTAAAAGTATCATAACTTAGGCGTCTGCGTATCGGATTGTTTTACAAAGTGCGAACGCTCTTTTCGAGAAGTCCATAGAGCCCATTATGGGCAGCGTGACTATAAAGTCCCTGCACCATAATGTATTCCGGTTAGCATCCCGAGAAAAATACAGATTAAAGCTTCTAAGCACGGATTTAACGCTGCTTAGGAGCTTATTTATACTCCGCTAAGAGCCGGCATTATGGTGTATTACGACCCTAACGGCCAGGCCAACTTTTTAGTTGGCGTAGACATATTTTTTGTAACCTCTTTTGCTAAAATGTCTTGTTTTTCTCTTAAAAAAATACTGTATAAACAACACAAGTATTAATTCTTAACCTATTATGGTACATCAGGAAAAAAAGAATGGTTTAGACACGAATTATAATTATAGTATTGTTTACAATAAATTAGTCTATTTCAATATTATAAACAAATTTTCTAGAAACTTCCCTTATTATATAGTTACATAATAGTTTCAGTTCCATCACAACAGATAATGTGTATTAATCAAATTTCCTAAAAGTTAGGTAAAATTAGTCAGTATGTCCTTTTATAAGTTCTAATAAATTATAAACAATAATGTCTTTGCGCTTGCTTTAAGTATAGTACATTTCAATATATTTGTTTTCCAGATTTTATATACTATTTTCTGTAAAATTTTATAATGTCTATATATATAGTTTAATTTAAATATTAATCTTAGAGTGAATGTAAAAACTGTTAAAATAGATTACAGCTTTTTCTAGTACGTTGGTCGAAGTCAGTACCACCAGAACAATTAAATTTTCACATTTTATTTAAGATAAACGTCATTGCAATTGATTTTGCTTCCTTTTAATGAAAAGAATTTTCTAACCATGAATAGGACCATTTACGACAAGTCGGTACCATTTCGGTTTTCCTAACTGTGCTTACGAGACCAATAGTCTATCCTTGTCGATCAAAAGATCGTGTAATGCAGGCCACAATGTTGAACGAGGCAAAACATCGTAGTGTCTCCTTCGAAGGGCACGACGTTTGGATAGATGTTCAACTGAACAAGGTGGATGGGGCGAAGGATACAGAAGGAAAGGGACGAAGAACAGAAGCGGCTGCTAACGACCGCTGGTAGACCATTGGACTTGATAACTGTAGAAGTTCACTCGTCTGGACCATATACGAGATTTCGGTAGACCAAATATAGTGCAGAACATCTTGGCGACAATGTTTCCGATGTATGATTGAAGTTAAGATTAATTGATTTTCGAGAAATGTTGTAAAATATTATTCGATATCCTTTTGTCCTGAACACCAATTAGCATTTTCAGTACTATAATATTGTAAAAAGTTCACTAAGTCTAAACTGTACAGTGTTTACGTCAATAATTAAATAGATTAAAATAAACAATTTTGTTTTAAAACTATATAAATATATTATATCTTTAAAATTTAATGAATGTTTCAAATTTACTTTCTACTTTTGTATTATATAAGACCATACATCTTAAGTTTTATTTCGAATAAAGAATTGTAATTTCCTAAAATATATTTGATACATATATATAATGCATCATTTGTTGTTCTAATATGCTGACAATTAGATGAGAAAATTGTTTTAACATATTAGAAATTGACTATCTCAACGACAGGTCACTTTAATGGTATACAAAAGTATGTCGTATATCAAAAATGCACGCGTAACCGTTGAGATGATCGCATATCTTACAGGCACCTTCATTGGTCGCATCATTAAAGGGATTGCATTTATACCACCCGAGGGATTCAGTTCGAAACATTACCGCAGCGAGCCTTCGGAATTAATATGAGGTCTGAACGAAGGAGTTGGGCCGTCTCCGATCTTTGAAGGGTTCCATTCAAAGTTCCAAATCTTACATCGTTGGCAAGATAATGGCTGACAAATTATAACTACGAATCTCGAATACGTAATGCGTTTATTACTGCCAACTTATTCCGCGTTCTTCCATAATTTCGTCCGATAAGCGAATGATGTATACACATTGTGACTGCCGTATAATTTCAGCTCAGAAAGAATTATCGCTCGATTCGCGCCGAAGAACAGATTGCAAGTTTTTGTTAAAAATAAAAGGAATTTTAAATAATTGCCCGTAATATATTGCAATCATAATGTTTAAATACTCTTAACGATTTTTCACAGCAATTTAGTTATTTTGTAAAGGTCCGAGAGGTGTTCTAACAATACTTAAAACGTCTATCTTAATTTGTTTAGAATCAATATGTACTGTCAAGTTCAGCTGCATATCCATCAAACATTTCTATATAATTTTAAAACCAATTTCTATATAATTGAATATATAGATCGAAATGTTGATATTTACATTGCTATTAGACATGAGTAGAATATACTAATTCGCATTATAATTTGGAACAATAAAATCGAATTGCAGAAAATGTCGGAAATACGTCGAAACTCTTAAAGGATGAACATTAGAAGTGCGAGGGTCGGCGGTGTAGAAGGGAAATCTGGCGCGGGCTGTAATTAAATTAATTAGCCATCTCAAGGATGCAAGAAGGTACGACTTGGATAGCGCGCCATCATGCATCTCTTAGTCCTTTCCTCCTTAGCGGACTTAATTATCAAGGAACTCTCTTCCGGCTATTTATTAGGTTTTTACTTATAGCTAGTACTAACGCTGTCGCGGAGGAACAATCACCATACTGGTTGCCTCGAGTGATTAATTCACGCGGACTACCGACAGGACGAAACTTTATCCGGCGGTTAGTGAGCTGCGCTTTCCATGAAAGAAGCAAAGCACTCCGGGTAATTAGAAGCGGAGCTATATTCTGCCGCTTCCTGTTTCAGTTTATAAACAAGAACTGTTAAATGAAGTTCCACGAGATGAAGAGCGAGCGAAAGGACTGAGGGTGTTTTAATGTGCGCCTGCTAAGAGCCTGCATGTAAGTGCGTCTGGCACATCTTTTGTCGCTGGTTGACCTATTTTAATGACTATATTGACATTTTCTTTCATATTTAGATTCGCAAATCCCCTATTAAAGCAAATATTTTAAACGCAACGATTGTTTCGCATATTAGCTTACTATTAAAATAAAAAAAACTTTACAAATTTATGGATCATGGCAATTCATGAAAATGTTTTCTATAATACATATATAACTATAATAAATATAACATTTATATTTATAAACACATAGTACCCATACGGAACATACACGTATAGAAATCTGCTAGAGAATGTATCTGGCGACATTAGGCTTGGTTTAGAAGAAGTTACAAAAAAGGGGTTTGACGCTTACAAAACTGTTTAAAAATTTTCCAATGTCGCGTATAATGAGTCAGATTTCGGTTTTCAAAACGTTGCTGGAAACGTTACATATTAGAGTAGATAAAGTTTTGTAAATGTCATTTTTATACATAACTTAACGAGATAGTAATATGTCGTGTCTAGTTTTTAGGTTATGTATAAAAATGAAGTTTACAAAACCTTATCTACTGTAATA
>JABFQC010001658.1:0-18481 GCA_022817085.1 Psilanteris sp. ZL-2020
GTATAGTAATTTTACGCTATACTTGTTTCTCCGTGTATATTAAATTAATTTTTTGATTGAATTTATTACTAAATCATTTTAAACTTGAATTATTTTAAAAATCAAAACTTAAATCTGAAAATCTTTACTATATCTGAAAAAAATCACTTCCAAATTTAAGCCATCTTTTCGACATATCAAAAATATTTTAGTATTTAAAAAAATGTAAACAAAAGTATCTATTATAACATTCAGCCAAATTAAAAATTGTACATTACCTTATAGTTGAACTAATGCAACAGTTTTGCCAATTATCATATGAATTAATGATAACAGCTTATCCTGTTCTTACACTGTCACCAGTAGTAAAAATATTCTACATTGCAACTGAGTAACCGACGCGAGAACAGTATGATATGAAATTTGAATTTAGATAAACACTGCAGCGTGAATATTCTTATCCGGTATTCGCCATTGCGTATTTCATATTCATAAACTTAAATTCTCGCTTCATAATTCCGTGGAATCTTTCTCTTTCCGTTTTCGCGTGGCTTTTAAAATGGTTTTAAAATCAATCGACCCGCGTTCTCTTTCATCGTGCTAAGTGTAATATCATCGAACACGGTGCTCAATACTACAAAAAATAATCAAATACAATACTTAACGCTCAATTACCCCATTTGATTAATTTTGCCTTTCAAGTGAAATGCGAAAAGAACGCGTTCTGTAATAAATTTAATTGAACCATACACGTAAAAGAATTAGACAGCTTGAAGATTACGTACGGCTAATAAAGTGAGATTCAACAAAAAAATGAATTTCGTAATGTAATATATATTAAAATTTTATGAATATTTATTGTATTCATGTAATATCTATATATTCTATACTTAATAGCAGAACTTTCATATAGTAAACGTTTTCATCTATTATATAATAAAAAAACGTTCGCGTATTATATTTTCAGAAGTTTAATTTTGATCTCCGCATCCTTTTTAGCAAAATGGTTAAATAGAAAAAAAAACATAATAACCCTTACAGATATTCATCTATTGAGATTAATGGTTATTCTTCATTCAAGAGTTGCCCATTCACAAGATTTGCTTTATGTTACGAAAAAGGATGCAGATTTTCTTTCCAGTATGATTAAAGAAATTGAATATCAGTTCACAATTACGAAACACTCTTGGACAACAATTTAAATCTCGTTATTTGACCTATCTTTAAATACTCTGTTCGATCAACATTTTAATCAGCAAAAATTTCCCACTCCTTTGTCATTACTATCATTTTTCTCATGGTTAATGCGAATTCGATCAGACTTTCATTACGTTAACATTTAATCAAGTTTTCACGCGAGATCGAGTTAAACGACAGGTTTTTCAGTATTTATAACACTTTGATACCGTTGTATCTTTATTCCTATTAGCTCAACCCTTGATTAGTTTTCATTTTTTTAATAGTCATATTATTAATTTTTATTATTTATTCATTTACAAATCAAATGCTTAATTTTGAGCCTATATTATGACCGCTCATTTATTTATTATTTTCTTGCGATATTGTCATAAAGCCTTCATTTTAAATTTGAATCGGGCCATGCATTAGACGGTAATACAAAAGTTAAAATAGAATAATATAGTATAGTAACGAATTCATTCAAGAGAAGAAAAGTAAGTAGAGCATCCAAAATATTAATTTAATTAATATTTATAATTAATGTAATTAATGTAATGTAATTAATGTAAATAAATAATACAAATCTTTAAAACTAAAATGATCGTCAAATCATTATAAAATTTTTGTATTGTGCATTGTAAAATTGTCTGTTTAATGTATAGAATCTGAATTCTTAATTAAAAGATTCTTATTTTTAAATTTTATCATTCGAACTATATCACGCTAAAACTTGCAATAAAAAATTTCCTTCACAAGTTAATGAAAGAATTCAGAGAGTAGAATTTCATAAATTAGAAACTTTAGTAGCTAATTTAGCAATTTTAGCATAATTCAAATAATATACTATCAAAGAATTGTTTTAGGATAAATCGCGAATATTACAAAACATTTATTTTTATTACGCAAATGAAATGAATTTTCTTTAAAATTGCATAAATTCCTTATATTCAGGTCACCGTAACGAAAGATCTTGATATTCTTCTACTTTTATATAATATATTTCTATTCAAAGATTTAGAAGAAGTAAAACTTTTATTTCGGACGAGAAATTTAAATTGGTGTAATATATCAAGCAAAAAGATTGACGAGCAAACAATCAATAAAACTGCTGGGCAAATATGTATAATTATGAGGTAAATAATTATGTAAATGGATTTTAGCTCGTAATAACCGCAATTAAAATAATCTAATTGATAGAGTTAATGTTTATGAAATATAATCATTTTATATATATAGTAACTAATTTGCAACCTATAACATACCTAGTAAATTGCTAGATTTATATTATTGATGTCCAAACATGGTCACGGCTACTAAAACGATCGTTTTAACCAAACATGGAATTTTTAATGATATATTCGCCAATACAGCCAGACGACAATAAAATCGGACGATCATGTTACAGGTTTTTAGGTTATAACAGCATTTATGCAGATAAGATTTGTTGCTTTATTCTCCATAGCTAATTTTCAAATTTGTATCATTTATGATACTTAATGTGAACTAAATATAAAAAGCTTTAATTTATTTTTTCTTTCCTTTATTCTCAAAATAATAATTAATAATTAAAAAAAGACAAAAAACCAAAAACTTGACTTATAAGTTTAATTTATATAAATATTATCATAATATTATATATATATATTGTTTAAAATTTATTATTGTTCGATAGAAAAATTATATTTAAAATAAAAGAGAAACATATGTACATAATAATTTTTTTAGCTGATTTGCTTATATACATGTGTACTAATATTATTAGAGTGAAAATAATGAATTGCTAATGAGATGTGAGAATGTATAATTTGATATGATATATGCTTATATATGGATATATTGGATTGATATATATATATATATATATATATATATATATATCCAATATATATATTGGATATATATGTATATTATAGATATATATATATATTTTGTAATTTACGATTTGTCAGTTATTAAATATTAATATTAATATTTCAAAAAGCTGTATCAAACCATATACAATTACGATCAGTGTTGCAAACTGATAATTAGTTGTTATAATATAATGCAACATGATGTAATACAATAAATTTTCATTCAATGCTTCCTAATTAAATAAAAACCCGATTACAATATTTATTGCAGAATAAATATAATACGATTTTTCGAAATTTATTACTGTATAATCAGTTTGTTATAATTTTAATTATTTTGCTATTATTTCGATAATTGAAGTAATTAATTAATTTTTAAATTACATCATTTGAAACACCTTCGATAATTCATTCATCCTTTATTCATCCTTTATGTCATCAAATAAACTTTGCATTGTACACTTTCCATCTGCTCCGCCGTAAAATAGAAATACCAATGAAGAAAGAAGGTGACACAAAACTTACGGGAAGCATTTCGCTGTTTACTTTACGAGCAACTCTACGCTTAACAACACCAAAATTATGAGCATTTCATGCGCATAATAAATAGCACTGCAATCGTATCAAATATATTGCACTGCAAGTTGTACGAAATACGCAATTCAATTCAATTAATTAGTGCTATTTATTTTATAAAATAATTTTACTGAAACCCAAATGTTACTTACAATTAAATTGGTTGATATATTTATTTTGAAAAAATGTTAATCTGCTTTTCACCCGGTGGCGTGATTAACGAAATGAAATTTTCATATATAATTTTATGCTATTGGCTTTTCGCGTACGAATATTATAACGCGCACAAACAACACTAACTACCTAAAACGAAATTTTCACCATACTACTAAATTAATTATTTTATCATATTAGAAGGTAGCTCACAATTCTCGATACTTCTTAGTTAAACAGTTTGCATAAACCGTGAGATAATTCTTCGGACAACTTTATCCTTTTTAAATATATATATAGTAAGAATCAAAATAAAAGCAATGTTTTAGGTGAACTGAATTAAATGTAATTTTACATTAGTGTTTTTAATTAATGTAAAAAAATTGATTTGAATCAAAATAACAAAGTAACTAGTAATTAATAATAATAAAAAATGATAATTATAAAAAATACTATATCGCATAATAAAAAAGTCTCCATAATTTTAATATATTTCACGCGTTTACAATTTTACTATATACATTATATAGTTTTGTACTATGTTTTGTACTATTTATGTAGTAATTTTTTCTATATTAAGTTTTTCGCACTGTAATAGCAATACAATAGTTTACTCAATTATTATTGTTATTATTGTTTATCTCGGATGGTAATTCAAACATTCAATTAATAATATTCACTAATACAATTTGTACGATAATCTTTTGTTAAAACTGTAATATTTTTTTTTTTATAATTTACGGGAATAACCCTTTGTCTGCGGTATTTTATATACATAAACATAATAAAACACAAAAATAACATATCATTAAAATATTGTTTGTCATCCAATTCGCGATTCCGTAAATAACTCATCGAGCCAACTTCAGATTTTGCGCGCGAACTTCTCTATTTAACTCGCGTTTTCAAAAACACCAAATGCAACTGCAAAATATAACAAAGTCTTGAACCAAGCAGCGTATCTGTGTCTTTTTATGATTTTTTGTGATTAAAGTAGGCGAACGCACGATTCATAGAACGTCGACTCTTCATCGCTGTGTCATTGACTCCCTTTGTCTCTGACCCGAATCTAGGCTGTTTTATCAAAGGTACATGGATACCATGCTAATAATAAACTTGAACAATATATATCTACTAAAAAAAATACTTGCAACACAACAGAGACGAGCTTCATCTTTGTCTTTATCGATCCGTGACTTTGAGTCTGTCGGATTGAACGAATCCGATTGGAGTTTAGATGACGAGCGAAAATTTTAAACAGAGCGCGATCGAGATAGGATAACGACTATATAGAAGATCAAAATGTATTTTGGTTAATACGAAATTGTATAACAATATAGTCGGTGCACTTTTTTTTTCACTCATAATAATGTGGTTTATAATATCGATTGAATTATCCGCACAAAAAATATTATAATATATAGGATTAATTAAAACAATACAAGTTTTGTTCTTGATAATGTAATTTAACGTATTATTTTTAGAGATAATTGAATATAATACTGTTATTAACGTATAATATTATTAATTTTTTATTATGTTCGATATAGGCTATTGTAAACATGTTTTGTACTTTTGAAATCTAAGTTTTGACTTGGAGAAATATGTTAGGTCATCATGTTAATATGCATAATTATAGATCTATGCGGACCACATACGTTCCCCTAATGAGAAGCCATTACTCCGACATTAGGATAATGAATCTTACATTACTGATTAGAATGCAATTCAATACGATGATTTTATTGTCTTCAAATATATTATCGTTGATCTAAAAATTACTCCTTTGACGATATATAATTTTAAATATTTTATACTTTAAGAAAAGTTAACTAATTTTAACAAAAATTTGATTCATCTAATTGAATCATGAATAGAATACAATTATAAAATTAAAAAAGAAATTGCAATCTCGTCCTGATATGTTTTATGAATATTCATATACAAAAAAGAAACTGAATGAACAACTACCGAGTTATTATAAAACTATAATAATTGGTTTAGTATTTCAAGTGAATAATTAGTTTAACTGAATATTGACGTTTATTAATTATTACGTTATTAAATTATGATTAACCATAGACATTTCTACTTTAAATATAAAGCGGTTTCAATAAAATAAAAATTTAAGTTTAATCATATTACGTTTCATTTTTCAATTACAATTTTTAGAATTAAGTATCCAAATAATGGAGTTACCGAAGAAAGATTTTTGTTTATATTTTTGAAATGCAGTGTTTGAATAATATTATAACGATCGATTAAGTGAATAAATAAGTATTTGTGATTTCTTAAACTTTATAAAACAATAAAATATAAATAATTTAACTTTTATAAAAAGCAATGATAATTTGTAAAAAAATTGATACAACAATTTTTTCGTGTACAAATATTTAGTAAATACTTCATACATTGTTCAAACTATACGATACCAATTGTCAAAATTGGTCCAGCAATTTATTGACGAATATAAAAAAAAACTTGTATTCTACGATTTACTAACTCGAAATTTGTCTGGCACATTTCAGGACCTCCAGGCACTCCAGGACCTCCTGGCAAAAGAGGAAAGAAAGGGAAAAAAGGAGATAGTGGAAGTCCAGGTGCACCGGTGAGCAAGATCGTAGTCTCGCAATAATCTTTTGCAGAAGTTACGAAACCAAATATAAAATAAAACCTTGCGAAACTCGGAACAGTATCATGAAATGTAAATAAAATGTTGAATATTCGGAGTGAAAGACGCGAAAATACGTTAGGCACATTTGAAATTAAAATATTGCAAATGAGAATATTTATTCAGCAATATATAATAGATGGAATAAGGAGTTCGCTTTTTCGCGTTAGGATTGAATTTACATTTTCGAGTGCCCGTTATACTTAAAAGAAACATCGATACAAAATTATCAACTTTTTCAATTATAATTCACGATCATTTGCATTGCAATAGATAAACAATTAGGTCAACTTTAATATCTCCTTTGTATCGTATTTAATTCAATTTATTTGACGAATATTCAACGTTTTTGATACACGGCATAATTTATTCACTCCTCCATAATAGAAAATGATTTAAATAAAATGATTTTGCAGGAATTTCACGATCAAGTATATATTTCTTTTGTCTTTATTTATTTATGATTTAATATTCTGCAGTATTTATTTAATTTGATCTTAAATTTGATTTTATGCATGTAATCTAACATAGTATTTAGACGTTGCACCTTATAATAAAAAGCATTTCGCACAGTGCAGTACTAAGTAAATTTGCATGCATGTTGCTTCAATTTATTATTAACGTGTGTTTTAATTTTGTTATACCCCTTCTTCCAGGGTGCGGCCGGGACCGCGGGCAAGAATGGTTTTCCGGTATTATTATTTTTTATTTCATTTCATTTTCCTTTTCGCCTCTTACTTTCTGTCTCTATTCAGTTTTTACGTCGCTTTTCATTTTTTCTACTTTTTTTATTTATTATACAACACGTATAAATCCTCTCTACACAGTCAAAATAATGAATCACATTGTAATTAACAATTTAGCAGCCTTTATGCTTTACGGACCAATACGAAAAACAAATTTTTGTCATCATATGTTAATATATATTTATTTAAATAATATTGTTTTTGTATGTGGCATTTTGCACAATATTATCCTTTATTTAAACAAAACGTAATTTTTTTTTATTAATATTATGATTTTATATTCTATAGGTGTATTAAAAATAATTTATATAAATAAAAATGTAGATCTTTTTATAGTGTAACGGTAATGTTTAAAACAACATATTACGATCGTATTTTGCATTCAATGTCTTTAATTATGTTGCTGTTATTAATAGTATACAATTCATTTATCATTTTTCCATTAATTAATATATTAACGATCACAATTATAACAAGCTATAATTTGAAGTAATATATCACGGTATTAAATTCATACCGTTCACTTTAGCAAAGGTTAATCAAATGGATAAAAGAAAATATCGTTCCTTGCTTAAGCGTCGTATCATTCAATAAAATGGTATGTGATTTTTGTAAACGAGGTAAAGCTATTAAAATTATAATAAGAAATATTGTTGGTTGAATAGAAAAATAAATTTCTGTTTACAGTGGGATCAATTTTATCTTTAAATATATAATTGACAACTCGATTTGGTGTATGTAATGTTTGAATAGATTATGTAGGGTTTCTCTAAACAGGTATTACAATTTGTTCATTGAATAACACTAATTTCAATTTAGCTATCATTTATAATTAACGTATGATGTATTTTGTAACTATACTAATTATTAACTAATAAGTTCTTGCAACTACTATATAGAATTTACAATTATATTCCGTAAACATTAGGTGTTTGTTAGAGCAAACTAAATATATATATATATCTATATATATTTACAAACACGTGCTTTTTTCGCTGTAATAATATTCTATAAAAACCACACGGACATATTAAATATTTCTTATATTGATTAATGGATGTAAATTCCTGTGTTCTGTAAATAATACTTTTAAATGACTTTACAATACAGTCACGATCGAGGCCCAACAAAAGAATTCCAAAAAATTTGTTTGGTTAACCGCACTCGAGCTAAGTTCGCTATATGGTTGCATCGGTTCGTTTTTCAAGGATTACAATGTTTACGGCTTAGGCTCAGTCCTATATGCTGCTCCATTTAAAAAGGTCTCGTAATCGAAAATACTGCCTGTATGTGTATATATAGGTGTACTATTAAAATACAATTA
The DNA here is from genome assembly GCA_022817085.1 of Psilanteris sp. ZL-2020. Lineage (NCBI taxonomy): Eukaryota > Metazoa > Arthropoda > Insecta > Hymenoptera > Scelionidae > Psilanteris > Psilanteris sp. ZL-2020. Next base: position 8,482 of record JABFQC010001658.1, read on the forward strand.
TAATTGTAATTATTTCCGCAATTATTTTACCAGCTTTAAACGCCATTATACAATTTTATTTAGATGCATTAATTGTAGGTATCAATTATTCATTTATTCTTGTGTTTATATACATTTTTCATGTTCAAATATTGAACACAAGATTATTTTATAAGATGAAATTTTCATTGTTAATTCCTTTATTTGAAGCAGAATTACTTAATCTGTGGATTTAGTTTCGTAAAATTCAACAATCGAAATTTAGAAAATACATATTTGGTAATGGACTTTTTGAGGATTAAGAAATTGTTATGTATTGGTATTATATGATAATGTGTACATCTTAATTAATATTACTGTCTCTAATTATTAGCTTTATGTATAATCAAATGTCTGTTGATTGGATATATATTTCTTTAAGTGTATCAGGGTAACCATTAAATAGTTTAAAATGTTAAATAACGTTCAGTTTTGAAAAAATTGTTGTACAATATATGTTATATTTCTTAAGGTATAATAAAATGATACAAATGTACATTTTTGAATTACTTTAGTTAATCCACTAAGGTTTGTTAAAATCAACACATGTATGGTAACGCTAAACTGGTTATCAGAAAAGTACTTAATTGAAAATCAAAAATGTCCTTATTTTTATTAAAAATGATTCCATTAGTTATACGAGCCATCATGTTCATATTCAGTTTGACAGTTATTGATATGTTTATAACAATTTTTCAATATTTTATATACAGATCCGTCACAGCAATTTTGTTTCGAAAATAAGAAGTGATTTATAAATAAATATCGAAACAATCAGCAATTCAGGCAAATATTAATTTTGATTTTTACTCGAGCACATTTTTGATATTGAATTTGACGATGTTGTGCTTGAATTGGTTATGGTTTTAATGGATTAATTTGAAAATAAATTCAAGTATTTCAGATTAAAGTCTTAATGTTCGAAACAATCGATAAAACAAAAACTTTATATACCATTTTAATATCAAAAATGGTTATTTTTTCACGGATATAACAGGAGCTTTAATAACTTTTATAATGAAATACATTAAAACGGTCGTTCACTTTCCCTTCAGTCCCTATCAACTTTATACACAACTTCATACAGGAGACTACTACACAATAATTACTAAATTACTCGAAGCATCCTCACATTCAATTCCCGAATTATATACATCTCTCAAAGACGCGCAGCATATTTTTCAACTACGAACATATTCCGAATTAAACGTTCCAATTAACAAATTGCTCTCGAATGAACCTACGCAAATGACTCGGCTAAATTTTGTTTATACCAAACCAAACCCCACTCGAAGCCTCGCATTCGCAAAACGTACATATATAATCCGTCTAATTTTATTTTCGATTCCGTCCGGATTGTTCACCGTCGATTACGCATCTCCTTCTCAATTCCGTCGTATTTGCTTTTTAAACGGCCCGCAATAGCGAAAACGCAAAAACGCGTTCAGCTCCAAATTGATCGGGCGTTCAATCGGGACGCGGCGTGGAAGTGTCAGAAACGCATCCCATTAAATAACATTTCAATGATTCTCGCCAAACACGATGTCAAAGTGTCAAAGATGTATATTTTCGTTCGCCCGATGAAATCGCATTACGTCGTTCATGATCGGCTGAACAGCGAGCGGCGCGGTCGGGGGCGGCGGGGGAATAGAGTGGGGGGAGGAAGGGGGGCGACGGCGAAATAATAAATTTGCTTCCAAATATCGCGACTCGAATTGGCGGCGCAAGAGGCGCAACGCCGTCCTCTATTTACGTTTAATTCGCATTCGAATTTCCAAGCAAGAGCCCAAAGGCAACACAAAGGCTGACAGAGCCGAGGGTGGGTCGGGGCTTTACGGCGAGAAGCGTGTGCGTTACGAAGTCTACGTGTCGCTTTCGTCGAAAAGCACAACACAATAGCGTCGAAAACTACACTGAGCTCCAGCTTTTACATAATCTATTTACCGTTACTACGAGAACGAAATTAAAGTTAGATTCGATTTCGCAGCGAGAGAGAATCGACGGCGCGCTGTTTGCATCCGCATCTGCTGGAGGGAAGATTAATCTCTTTACAAGAGAGGAACGAATTTCAAACGGATAGAGCCGATACGAAGTCTGGCTTCGTCATTACCATTTTTGTGTTCGGCGCTACGGCGGTGCACGCGCGCACTCACACCTGCAAATTCCATTACATCGCTCGCTAATATATCCAATAAAACGCAATCGTACGAATTGATTTTGTTTAAAGGGACGTTGCAGCGGACTCGCTTGCGTTTCGCCGCGATCGCGCCGTTCGAGAATTAAGGAGCACGTACGGCGTATGAACGACTGACAACGGAGAACGAATTAATTGCTCTTCTCGACGGCTGCGTCGATTGACACGTTTGCCCCGCATCCGTTCTTCGGGCTGGATTTTCCGAAATGCCGTTCGTTCGTTCGATCGCGCGCGACAGTGGATCGCGGCTCGATTCGAGAGACAGGCAAGGTGATCGCGTTAAAGAACAAGTGTTCTGGAATAAGTGTCTCGCGAGCGTTCCCATTTATTCGAACGGTCTTTGATAGTGTAGTAATGTTTGTGTACATACATATATCTATATATTTATATTAAGTACTGCAAAAACGAATGTAATATGAGTCTCTTAGTTTAAGATACAAGTGGCATGATTGAGGCATTAGCTGTCTTAATACACTGTGCGTCTTATTTAAGACTGGTGTCTTTACACTGAAAGAAAAAATATAGTAATCGTAGGATGGTTAGCGCCATAATGTAAATTTTTTAATATAATATAGTAATTGATATTATATAAATAATAATGTCTATTATATATATAAGAATATTCGTCATAAATGCCATTGTATCCTGCAGTTGTTATAAAATATAGTAAATTTTACTGTAATATTTGTTTCAGTGTACTTAAGACATTTATGTGATGCTTACTTTTGCAGCGTAGACGGAACGTAGAAAATGTTTTTGAAATGTAGCTTAAACGTATTCCAAATTGATTTAGAAACTTTTCCTATAGAAGGATTAAATTAAAGTCATTGTAATTGTCTTGTTCGGTTCAGTATATTTTTATGGACGATGCTGTTTGACCGGTAATAACGATTCTGCAGAAATAAATGTCATGGACGTTTATTAACTTATGTCTTAATCAGATGCACGGGTATATCGTTTTAAGACAGATGATGTCTCGAAATAACTTTTAACGGTGTCTTAAATTAGGACACTTGCATGGTACTTATTTTTGCAGTGAAGCCACGATGGTGTAACAATTTGCTTAAAAAATTAGACATTCGTGTTTCAAATAGAAAATACTGAATTCAAATATCTGGTAAAATAATGGAATAGGAAATTAAAAGGAGAGATTTATGTTACGCTGACCATAGCCATTCTGAATGTTTGAAAAAGTAAAATTTGTGGCTCGTATATAATACAAAGAGACTACTTCGGCAGATTAATAAGATTGTCATCGCTTCAAATATATATATATATATATATGTTTATACATATACTTACTACAAATTTTCGTAAACAATTTTCGTACAAAACAGAACCATGTTAGAAAATTTAAATGTTTTTAATTATTTTTAATTAATTCAACGCAAATTGTTAGTCTAATGATGAAAAGTAAGCTTTTTGTTCCTTAAGCTTTACAAACGATATTTCACTTATTTGTTGAAATTTATTTGTTACTTACGTTCGATTATTTTTGTTTAGCGAATTTTGATTAATACGTTTGATCATTATCAATATGTATTTATAAACTTATAAAAGTACGAAATATATTGTACGCTGAATGCATATACGCAATAAATAAAAGTTATTTTAGTAAAACCTTTACAAAATGCCTTAATCCACGAATTAATCGTATTTCAAAAAGATTTATCCAAAAATATTATTCTTCCATGCATTTTGATGTTTTATATTTGTATGAAGTTGGAATCAATGATCAAATAACCTTTATTTGTAAAGCGTTTTCTACACGCGGAGATTCTTTCGAACGTTTCATTGAAGGAAGTTATTTTTTTAATTTAACCAATATTCTATGAAGTTGAAATTAATTTTAAAATATTGTTATAATAATAATATATAAAGACAAAATTTTTCAAATTAATTGTATCACGAACATTTAATTTAATAATTGCAAGAAATACAACTATTTTGTAAATTTCAAATTTTCAAACATTTATATTATCTTGTCAGTGTGAGTTCATTTATATTCGTAAATCCTTAAAATGGTTGCATTACACTGAGCAGAATACGTTTATATAATGAATAGATTTTCTATTGAATATTTGTACAAAAAGATTTTCGCTTAACAGTCGAACGATAATCTTTTAAAAAGTAAGAATTTAAGCTTCAGACGACTTATTTTTATAATTAATAAGTCAAATAATACATCATCTACATATATTAATCTTTCTTACAACCTTTACAACAATTTATAATAATTGACTGATATATATAATTGACTTATAATATTTCCTCAGAACATTTACTATCAAAATAATTCGTTTTCATATTAAAATATGAAGACTATAACAAAATTCACAAGATTGTTGTTTCGCATTAAAACGATCTTATTTAAGTACGTACTATCACCATACTGCTATACAGACATAATTTATATCACGACGAAAACAACAAGCCCGAAAAACGATATTCCAAAAAAAAAAAAAAACCCAAAAAAAAAAATCCCGAACACCGAAGCCTTTGCCTCTGAATAGTTGATAATTGTGCGAAACGAACGGCAGGAAATAAAGGAAATTATTTTCAAAGCATTATTGTCAAGCCGAAAGTATGAGCTGGAAATTGACATCCAAAACCGTGCATTTTCGACGCTTAAATCCCAACGAAAATTGCAAGTGAAATTCCAAGCAGTAATTCGCATCGAAGTTTCAGTTATAATCTAATGATCGTTAATTACGAAGTTCCAATGCCGTAGCTCGAACACAATCCATAAGGTGCTCGTACATTTGGTTAATTGTGTTACGTTATATCCCATTTAACAACATTTTCGTTGAAACGCAGGCGCGCGAGCGAGACAAACGGCTTGCTCGAAAACTGATAATTCTTAGGGCGCGTTGAAATCTCACGCGATAGGGACGAAGAAGGCTGCTTGATTCAATAACGTTATCGCGGTGGCGCACCGAGTTTTGCGAAACTATGTTAAACTGTCATAACAAATAGCGTGCACGCTCGCGCGAGATGCGTTGATGAACGAGCGCGGAAGGTAGATAAGTCATCGCGGGACTCTTATAGGCCCTCGTCTGTTTGCCCCCAGTGGCACTTACTTCGACGCTTAATTCCAACAACAAACAGCCACTATCTCGCATTTCGTTTGTATAATGTTAGGCGCATATTTTGCGCGCCTCGTGGCGTAAAAAATTGCACCGCTACGACGCCGCTTGACAAATTGCCAGATCGAGTGACGGCGTTTCAAATAAAACATTAATAAAGCATATTTCAAAGTAATTAATGACAATGCGCGTATATGTTTGCGCGGAGTTCTTTCGCTACGGGAAAGTCGAAATAAAATAATAACGATCAATTAAAGTGATCGCTCAACTTGATATATTAAATGAGTACACACGATGCGCGTAAAAACAAACAAAAAAATCGTGTTGACAAATTGAACGTCTAAGTAGTGCGTGGTACGAATGCGATTTTTCACGAATGTAAAAATATATGTATTTGATTTTCAAACATTTTCTGTTTTTAATTCTAAAACACGGTTATGCACGTTTCATTTGGAATTCGTGTGATTTCGATTGGAAAACACTGAGCGTGTAAAAAGAGTTTTTTGAAGCGAAAATACAAAACCCGAGCAAACCATTTACGTTTTTATAGATGTCTAAAACCGCAGATGTATATAATATATTAAGTATGTTATAATTATACAAATGTGTCGCGCGTTAAACGATCGCGATCAATAAGTAATAGTATTTTCATGAATAATTTCAAATTGATTCAAACTATCATAATCTGAATAATAAACATTTGTTTGAAAATATTTTAACGTCATACTTTTTTAACGTTTTTCGTGTTAAATTCGTACAAACTGTCAATGATCAAGTATTCATTATTATAAAGCGATTCCATCATACAGATTCTTTCAAATGCTTTATCGAAAACATTCTAAATTCAAAACACGTATGGAAACTCATTGAAAGAGAAACAACTTTTCCACATTTGAATAACTGTAACGACCTCTCTATGCACACAGGCACAATAATTTTTCCGGTATTTTCTGCGTATTTCTTCAAATAATGATAAATGTAATAATCTTTTTCTCAGTATCTTTTCTATTCGTTCGGTCCTGTTATAAATGTCTAGGATCCGCGCTTTTCGAAAGATAAATCAACCCTCTTATCCGCTGACGTCCCAATTTTTACGGTTACACTTTTTCGCACTTCACCAAATTGAAAAGGCCCTGCTTTTTGATATTCGAGGTGACGAAAGTTGCTTCGCATTTGGTACATAATAGTCCGTACGCACTCGACGCTAAATCCTTCCGATGGCATCTCGTCTGTAAATCTGCTCTTTAATTACATCGTAACACGAATGAGATTATAGCAAATCTTTGGGAATATATATACATTTTTGATTCAATTCCTGATACACGATTCTACAAAATAAACGAGATGTACAATTCTGTCAGCTTTATTTAACTGAGTCGATTCAACGAGCAGGATATAATATACGAGTTCAAATTATCTCCGATGGCAGCATCATGACGTTGAGTTTGTACACAATTCCCATTTCTTTAATGGTCGTATAAAATCTTGAATCTGAAATGAAAATGTTAATTAAATATGAACTATATGCAGATATGTTTATGTATATATTTATAAACATAACAATAGTAATGTATATGTACAACATAAACAAGTTTAATAAAAAAAAGAGAAGAAATATAATTATTATTATTATTATTATAATTATTAAAATACCTATTATTAATATAATACCAATTTATAATGCAGTGGGAATAATATATTTTTGTAGTAAAAAAATAATTGTTTATCTACAACCGATTATAGCATCTTTTTTCATACATAATATATATTGATTTCTTATTTAAAAATTGGTTTATTATATAAATTGTTTACAAAAGCATATGTGATGTTTATTAGTTTATGATTAAAGTTAATTAAACTATTGTTGATAAGTTTGTGCCTTGAAAATAACTCGAAATCGGGTACTATAATGTTTCTGTAACGGAAATTTTGACAACTTATTTAAATGATTTTATTATTTTCTATTATAAAAAATTATTTACAAATCCAGTTGAAGACTATTATAGATAATAATTAGTATATATTGGTTTATGCGAATATAAATACATTCCGCATCAATATTGCTGATATCAATTAATATTATTAATGTTAGTATTATATTATTAAATTTTAAAACCAAAGCAATTAAATGTCCGTTTTTATAGTATTACTTTGTGTTAATGTATTTTATAGTCACCACATTGGTAATAATGTTACAACATAATTTAAAATTCCACATTTGTATCGCCATTAACTAACATCCAATTGAACATTATGGTGTTCAAAAACATAACATAATAGCAAACAGAAATAAAAAGTAGTATAAGCACTCATGCTAAAAAATATACTAACAGTTCACCAATTTTGCGTGTAATAGGTGTGTTGTAGACAGTATTTGGAAGTGTTTGAGTTCATTTATCATTGTCATATTTTAAATCATTCTCTTCACTCGACGAAGCCAAGGAGAAATAATAACGATAAATAGCATAGATAAATACTTATTGTAAATTATTGTAAAAGTTCAATGACTGTTGTAAGTTTTAAATGGCTATATAAAAATGCGCATATATAAAACAAATTATTTATCCATTAGAATTATAATAATCTATTAACAAATTATAAGATTTTAAATATATTTTTTGTGTTTAACATTACAAACATCGCATTGAAGTTATTAAAACCTATATCGATTTAATAATTTTATAACAACACTTAGCTATGTTATATGACAAGTATGTGTATACGTTATTACCTGGAACAATTACAGTCATTTAACATTACTTTGTAACATTGCACCAATCATTATTATTCCTCCTCATTCAAAACAAGAAAAAAGATGTAAAACACTTAACATTGCTAATATGGCAAATAAATTTCGAAAGCTATTATTTGTATTAAAAAAGAAAAAAAATCAATTAAAAACCTATTGGAATGATCGAAGCAATTTTTTCCAAACTTATACATCATTTTTCAATCGACCGACTTTTCTTTTCAAACGTTTATTAAAATACCTTGTAATATTTTTAGGGACCTATTGGATTGGATGGGCCGAAAGGAGATCCGGTAAGTCAAAAGTTACGTCTCATTAACTTCTTTGTGGACCGAAAAAGTGGTATAATTACACGCGAATTTGTGCATAAAAGAAATAATTCAGTATTGATCCGACATTATTTCTGTTCGGATAGAGAACCGATCGGAAAGAGGATGCTGCTAATGTTAACAACAAAGTTCACTCGCGTTACCACAATTTACTTTGCAAAGTATGAAACTCTGTTCCAGCAGAAAATACGCTATGATATATATTCTTCTTCGTTCATTTGCCTGAATCATTCTTTGTTTCCGTCTTCAGTTTCGGTAAATTCACAGACAGTTAAATATTTCAAATGACACGATCTGACACCCAACACAAGTTGCTCTCCGCGGCTCGCACAGTCCATCCATCATCTCAGTTCTTTTTACGAAACAACCTAGAAGAGGGAAAGCTTATACATTGCGGTAGTGCGTACACCTAAAGTTAAGCGAGTCGGGCCATTGCGCGCTCCGAACTTTCGACATAATCGAGTTTATGCACCGTTGATGCTCCAAATTTCTTTCTCCATTACTGGAGCAAATAGTTGCACCGCGAAAGTTTGATCAAAGTGCGCGAAGTAATTATAACAACGATATATGCATCAAGTTTTTGTTTACCAGTAGACGAACGCAAATTGTAGGCAGGACAAAAAATTTATGATACACGATAATCAGCCGACTTTTGCGCAACGATTACTGACATCGCGGCGTTATAAATAATATTTTTTATTATTCGTATCGCGGCATTCGAATTACGAATACTCTTTGGAGAAGTGGAATTCTGCGAATTATAAGTATATATACGCTGAAAAAATGAGTATCATGAACGCGACTTAATTTAAAAAACCAGCGACTGAAGGAAGACTCAAAAGTGTCTTAATACGCTACGTAAGAGTTATGGATTAAGACGGTCGATGTTTTTAATAAATCAACTGGCATTTATACTTTAATCAATTTTTAATAACGAAATAACTCAGATGTGAAATGATAATCGTAAAAATGAAAATTTAAAGCTCATATTCTTGACATGTCATTTGTGAATAAAATTTAAAAACATCATTTTCCGACGTTTTTGGAACTTTTATCAACATTGGTGAAACGTTTTGGGGAGTATGTTTTTTTAATCGGTACCTCCTCCTCGTTTGATCTCGAGCAAAAGCCTACGCTTATGGTTTCCTTTGGCCACTTCGCGAGACGCACTCACACTTGAATTCATTCAATTCAAGTGCACTTGATGCAGAATGTATATTGTATGCATCATAGGCACAGCTCAATTCTAAACTCAAATGAAGTTGTCAGCTTAAGTGTTCCTCCCAACTTCATTCTAATTTAGGATCACTGTGACTACAACCTTGTATTACAATATACACTATATAAAGTAGTTTTTGAATTATTATGTTTAATGCCCTTTCTTTATAGAATTTTAAATTGTCAAACATTATGATCGAACTAAACGGGAAAATATATAATTCTTGTATTATAATTATTAAAGTCGAACCATAATAAATATTTTATAAAACATTATTGTTATATGTAATTTCTAATAAAGAAGATATTTTTAATTTAGACTATAATTTAGAGTTGATAATACGAATTTATTATGAATTATCATGTTAATATAATCAAAGCCTTATTAATTTATAGTGTATTTTAC
>JABFQC010001659.1:0-18480 GCA_022817085.1 Psilanteris sp. ZL-2020
AACGAAACATGTTGTCGGTGTTGTGTGTTACACAATGGTATTAAACGTCTCTTATTGCATTAAAAAAATTGCACACACCACCATTTTATTGCTTTTTTCTTCAAATTTTTAACACATTTTTTTTAGCTTATTTTTTTTTTTTTATTTTTTTTTAAAATTTAAAAATAAACAATTATTTATTTTAAATTAAAAAAAAATTTTAATTTTTAAATTAAAAAAAATATGATTTAAAAAAAAAAAAAAAAAAAAAAAAAAAAAATAACGCACGTTTTATTGTAAGAAAATGTTATATATATACACTCAGTTCGTTTAATAACCAATGTCGGTACCAATAACAGAATCGCCCCATCTAATTCGCTAAAACTTACTCAGTCACAAAACCATTACAATAATAACGATTTCGCGTTAATGTCCCGACGATCTCGGTCGCCAAAATTGATCGATTTCACGGCAGCGCCAATTAATAACATATTTCAATACCGAAACGTGTACGCGCAATAAAACTCATAGCGAACCAATAAATGAAATTGTTGCATCGCCAATGTCACAATAATTGCAATAAAGCGAAACTCCGCGTGGAAGATATTCTTGCGGTCATAAAAAAATAATGAGATCTTTTTTTCATTACATGACGCACTGCTTATTAATGAAAAGACTCATTGTCAGAAATAATTGAGCCTGTCAAGGACTGCCGAGATACTGACCTATACGAAGTCGTGTGTAATCGATTCTACACTATTAATTTACGAGACAAAAACAATTGCCAGCGACTTTTAAAAGCGGATAAAAAATTTTTGATGGCCCATAAAAGTGTTGCGCTTTTTCGCCGGGTCAGTAAGAAAAAACGCGACGCGTTTTAATATTAATATATGTTAAATTAATGCGTTGTTCCCGTGCGCCGTTTAAACCAGAATGATCCAATAATCGTCGCGTATCAAGTTGACGACAATTGTGGCGAATGCAAATGCGAAACAAGCGCAACGATACTCGCGTTACGGTACTCGATATTTTGTAACGCGGCGGCAGACGGCGCGCGGCCGTAACGCGCGCGCGTTTATGAAACAATCGACATTATCAGACAGTAGGAAAACAGAAATACAAAATACACACAACTTCTTTATCTTTTGTTCGCGGTCTTTGTGTGCAGGTTTCATTAAAAGGTTGGAGCCGATCGATTTTGTTGATAAAATGAATTATTTCAAAACAACCGAGACAACGATTTATTGTTACAATGCAACAGTAATGTAACAAAAATGATTATCACGCGCAACGATTACGGTGGTCATAAGTTAGATTTTCGTGTTTACAAGCCGATAAAAAAAGGTCATCGGCAATATTTACTTGCAAAAGGAGGAGCAAAATAAAAATGACCTTCCCATCATAACATTGTTTGTTTTGTTGCTCACACGCCGGGTGACCTTTGCAGCATTGCACCCAAACAGTGGAAATCGGAGTAAAAAAGATGACGAGCGATGCATTTGTACTGTATATATATATATATATATATATATTTGAATGAAAGTTAATTACAAAAGGGAACTCATTAATCTAATTACCGACACCAGCGATAACGTTTGTGTTGCAAAAGGTCAGCAATTAATATTATATTATATATTACGAAATTTTATTTTTCTTATTATTTCTTTGACTTCGGAGAGCAAATGTAAACTCACAATGCAACGTTACTGCAACATTGCAGCAATTTTCGTAACGTAGTGTCGACATTTCTGTAATCCGCACGGCGTTGCAAAAACACTGGTCGTTTTGAATAGTTGCGGTACAATACAATACGCGATGCGTATTTTCGATAAATCAAAAATTCGCGGATGCAGAAAGGAATTTGCGTTCGAAATAACCAATTAATATTCGCGTAAAATTCTAAAAACACGTGTTATTGTTTGGTTTATCGAAAATTGTTAAATAATATGCAATTAAATAAGGGCAGAGTAAAACGAAGGTTAAAATAGATATTTAGTAAATTAGTTTTTGGTATTTACCCAATTGTTTGTACATTTTTCTTTGAAATTGATTAATTTTTAACTCAATTATTTTGTCTTTTTATTCCGTAAACTAAACAAATTTACATTATATTATCAATTACATATTACATAATATTACATTATATTTTAAAGAGTTGTATTACCGTAGTGGTTAGGAGTCAAAGTTCTGATAGAGAGACGATGGTTCGAATCCAGCTTAAGTAATACAAAATAATGTTTTATGTTTTTCTTTTTTTAGAATCAAATAAATTTGCAGTATATATTGTATACATTAAATAATATATATAAGTAAATTTTTTAGTTAATTTTACAATTATGACACTTTTCTCTCAACATAACGTATGTTCAATAATTTTTACAAAACTTTACAAAACAGTAACTTTTATACAAAATCACATAAACTCGCGCTACGTAAAGTTTTCGCGAACAAACCCGAACGGCGGTACATATTACGCGGCATTTTTGAAAACAAATAATTATCGAAGCAGACGTATTGTCTTGGCGGAATATTTATGTACAATCTTCGATGCATTACCAAACCTAGACATTCGACGTTATATAAAAAAATTGTATGCGCGGAGCATTAATATTTGCTCTTATTGAATACTTTTAGTCTGCGTCGGACAATAAAAGTGTCTAGATGGCGCATTCGTTACGAATACTAATATTAATAGAGCCATTTATTAATAACGAAGCGTACGGATAATATAAATAATAATGCCAATAAAATCAATAAAAATAGCATCATAAAAATACACAGCAGCCGTCTGAATCGCGTACCCGAAAATTGTTTGCTTTGTATGTTAAATGAACGCGATTAAAAGCAATAATTGTACAATTAAAAAGTCTGTCGCGGTCGAAAAAAAAAAAAAAATTACCGGTTGAATAACGACGTAGGATAAACGCATCGGCGACTAATGCCGTTAAAACAATGTGTTATAAAAACAGTGACAAATACGAATAGAGCGATTGAATTCGCAATAAATGCAAATTGTTTCGCCTAACGAGCGTAATGAGAATTCCCAAAAGGAAGTCTCGGGATGTCATGAGCATTAAGTTGAATCTTGACTTGACATTATCCATTTTCACGAAAGCATCAAATATCTGAACATAAAACGTCTTTCGTTAAGACTTGAACTTTTTCAATTTTTGCAGCCAGCAAAACTACCGTCTTGATTTACGATTCGTGTCATGCACGGCGCAATAAAACCGTCGTTCGTTTGGTTATCGATATCTTAATTTAAGACGCCCGTGTCTTAATACGTACTCTAAGAACTGTCCTGTTATGAGAAACAGAATCATGCCATGAAAGCATGAAAATCAGTTTGATATTTGCGCAGTCTGATTTTATGTACTATGAGAATGAAAATATTACTGTAATGTTTTATTTTGTGAAAATATGATTTCATATTCTCAGGGATGAAACATAATTAAATATCAGGGAATTGATTCTTCAATTAGAATGTGACTAGAAATATTGTAAGTTCTAAACAAAATTTAAGTACAAGAAATTTATTTTTAATTTTGTTTTATCTTATGTTATTTTATCTATATTCATGAGCACAGTTTCTAAATGATAGTATTCATGTCAAGCATGACATTAATAATTTATAAAAGTTTTTATTCATTCATAACATATTATGATTATAAAAATTGTATCATTAATTTTCAGATAATAGGAATTTTTCTTAAATAAAAAATAACAAAATCACTTAGAAAGAATATATATACTTTACAAAATAACGTAAAAAATTGTTTTTTCTTTCATTATAGTTATAAGGTTAAATAAAATCCCTTATACGTAATAACTACACACGTACGTACTAACTAAAAAGTGTCAAATATATTTGTCAACTTTATTTATTGTTTTCTTGTATAGTGATCAATTTTTGTAAATGCATAACGTAACCTACAAACGATCCGACCTATAGAATCGGTAAGCGAACTCTGTCAGTAGATTTTCATGCTGTTACAGCATGCAAGTATGTTTAGACCGATATACTAATTTTGATTACTATATCATTACTATATAATTTTGATAGAGATATCTTAGTATCACATAAGGATTCATATTCTTATAAACTTATTGTTTTCAGAATGAATATATTTCTATTACAGAATTTAAAATTCTAAGTGTGCGAAAGGGTGCATTCACCGTATATAATATATATAATTATAAATGCCCTTATTAAGACAGCTGACGCGTTCAATTAAGACGCATCTGTTGAGACGCTTAAATCAAGACGCATCGGTGACATTTGTTTTTAGGCCAAGCGGCCGCTTGGACGCGATCGAAAATCGTAATTTCGGGAAAACTGAGTTTAATTAAATCGCCGCTTCAATCGGTGGCGGTTAAGAACGGAACGAAGCATTGCGACCTTTGATTGGCAGAGGTATTATTATTAGCCGGTTGCGAGCGACTGCCATTATTCGAAACCAAGCAAATAATATGACAGGTATAATATTACACGTGTCGCTTTATGGGACAACTGTAAACGTATCTAAACGCTACTCAAGACATTATGTAACAACGAGCTTGTATAATCTTGTAATAGTTCACGTTGTGCTAATGATTTCTCAACACGACTCGAACATTATCAAGCATTTTCTCCGAACACGTAGTATCCGTTTATAAATACACACCGCTGGCGTTACTTGACTCGAAGCAACTGCTCATTATATTATCGACGGGTTTCGGCGATCCCAATTAATTAAAGCTCGGTCGCAGCGCCGCCGTCGGTTCGTTATATGCACCCGCGGGTGCCGTCCAAAATGTCATTGCGTCCGACTTACGCGCAACGCCTGTTAAAAGTCGAGTCCGCCGAGTCGCGCGCGAACGTCAAAATCGGCCTTTTTGCAACGCCGGCGCGTTATTATGACACATTGTGACTCCATTTTGTAACTGCTTAACCTCCATAAATACGGCCGGCAATTTGCCTGACGTATCGCGGGGTTGCGCGCGTTCTTTGTCTTAACCTTTTGTTCGGTCGAACGCGCGGATCGGAAAAAGTCGGCTGCAAACGAGACAGAAAAAAAAGCAGGAAAAAAACGGGGAAAAAAGACAAAGAAAAAAACGAAAAAGTACAGCCGTTAATAATACGTGCGATACGTTGCCCGAAGACTTTCGGAGTATCGCGTTCGATCTTTCGAGGGGTATAACGGGCGTCAACCGAGCAGACCCGAGCGTCGTTTTCGCGCGCCACTCGGAGTCGACCTTTCGCGGCGCCGAATTAGAGAATTGAATCGGTCGACGCGAGGCGCCCGAAAAGAAATTGAAACGCACCAGCGACGCGATCCGATCGACGCCATCGCGCGCGATTACGCCAACAACGGTCTTTAGCGCGCGATCTTGCGCGGTCACGTGAAAGACTACAATACGGTTTTTACGAGATAAAACGCGCTCGCGCGCACGGAGTCTTGACTGCATGCATTCATATCAGAGAACTGAATCATACATTCCGCGTAGAATTTTAAATAGTTTCTCAAACACGTATTACAACATCAATATTTGCGAGCGCACTTGGTAGACGTTTTTGTTTGAAATTGATGTAATGTCAACTGAGTCAATAAATCGTTTACTAATTTCGGATAAAGATCGTATTAATATTACGAGTCAATATTGAATATTTTCATTACTGCGGTCATTGCGACGCTGCTTGACAAAATATATATCTCGTTGAGACCCGAGTGTGTTTATTTATGATACGTATTATCGTTATGCGGTTAAATAATGCATGAATTGACTTTGCGGCAATTAGGCGCGTTGCCTGCTTGATCAATTTATATCCGCGCAAACGGCGTCTTTTAATATTCTAAACTTATTCATAATGCACGCGTTCTAATTACATTGGCGAAACTCGGAAAATAATTCAATTATAGTTATGTTGTATTACATATTCATAATTCTGAAATTAGAGTGATACCGGGGCGTTGCACGGGTTTACTGTACATATATATATATATGTATATATTGTAAATCATTATTTTTTATTCATACAAACATCTTATAAAAGTGGAACTGATTCAGAGGATTATTATCAACATTAATTGTGCATGTTAAATGCTTCGGAACGACAAATTTCATTTATTAACGATCACGAGTTTGTGCTACCAGCAAATTGATTAACAATTATTTTTGAAAGCAAGCGAAATTAACAAGCTCCAATCACAAGCGTTATAAAATATTTTCATACTCCGTTTAAAATTTAATATTCCACCGTCTGCCGTTTGACTGCAGAAAAATAATTCGTATAATGTCAATAGAACTTTGAATATTTGTTTATAAACTTATTTCCTTTTTTGACAGTTTTTATAACACTCGTGTAGTTTTTGCCCTAAAATATTGTTTGTCTTAAAAAATACTGTATTTATGTTACAATTTAAGTGATCTAAGAATAACATTCAATTTTATTCAATAGTTCACGAATTGATATAATTTGTATGGATTCTAAAAACGTCTAAAAACTATCCAACCGCGCTACATTGATAAAGTTATTATAAATAATGACAATAATATATAAATATAAATATAAGAAGCGCCATAAATATGTTAATGCGTTTATATTGTATATAACAAAATGCTGGAAAATTTGAATTAAATTATTGTTTGGAATACAAGTTTATTATATTCCATTAAAAATTGATTACAATCCTTCCTTTCAAGCATCGCAGTATTTACTAATTATATTATAAGATTTTAATGTTTTTCTTTCTGCGTGCATTTATTTAAATTTATTTACAAACAACCTTAAATAATGTGTTAGTAGTCTGCTTCATAAAATCAATACTAAAGGCTTTCTTCATTATTTAACTAATTAATTGATTGACTAATTAACAAATAACATTAATGCCAGTGTATAAATCAATAATAATGAATCGTTTCATCGGAAACATCGTAAGTTAGTATTATCTGTTTGTCAAAATTCCGAAAATAAGAAACAACCTTTATTGTTACAATAAAGAACTTTTTTTTAAAATACAAAGAAACTTCGGAGAAAATTCCGCTTTTCTCCCTCGTTGCGTAATGAATGCAGATATAAAAATATGCCAAGTAGGCATACGCTACGAATGAATGTTATTCGTTTATAAAAAATACAAATATTTAACAACGCCATATATTCGTTTGTAACAATTGCTATTTGAGCGAACAAAGTAATAATAAATAATAAGAAAACTTTTGTTTTCTGCGCTTTTTATAAATATTATTATTCGTTTATGGGTCATAAATACACACACATCGAAAGGCGCGTGTCGCGTGTAGATTATATATAAATAGTATTTATAAGTCATCAGTCTGGATAAGTCATCGCCTATTTTTCCTTTGTTTTAAATATGCGTATAATAAAATAACATTATAAAGCATAATTCTTAGATGACGAATTATCTGAACTAGTTATTCATCGGATATGCAACTTAAACAAATACATAAAGATTATGTATTGAGCAAATATAACGAAACACTTTTTTTTATATGAAATTTGCTTTTTATTACGTTAATCTGTATTTATAAAAACAACAAGAACAAAAAAGGAGCAACGATTAAAGTTAACCGTTTCTGTCAACAGGAAAAGTGATTATTTTTTTTTTTTTTTTTTTAATAAATTTTTAGCTTAATAAAATGACAATTTCAATTGTCGTAAAATTAACATACGATCTTTATAAAATGACTTAATAAAACTAAGCTAATTTTTATAGTGCAGCAATTGTTTTATGTGGAATTTGCATAATATAAAAGTGGAATTTTCACTGAAGCCATATGAATTTCAAACTAAAGAATGACGTCAAAGAAAAAAAAAACACCTACATTTACATTACTTTTATCTACAGATAAATACAAATTGATTTATCGTTCAACTTATACTTTTTCATTGTAAATAACATTCTACTAAATTGATTCTCACTTTTAATACGCGCGAATCGTTTAATATGTGCAATGAAAAAATTGTATCCACGAATCAATTGTTGACTTGAAATCGGTGCATTACAAAATATTTATAACGTTTTGTATAGAGAAATAAGTTATGGATGTATGACGCAAGGTCACAATTAACAACGCCTATCAATTAATTTTCGTTTCGATTGAAATTCAACGTCGTAACAAAATACGACCATAATTATTTTATTACACTATTGTTATTTTACTTTACTATTATTGCTTCATTAATTTGCATTTTGTTCTTTAAACTAGGAATTAACGAACGAATATTGCGGGCGAAATTTCCAGCGCGACCGCGTACAGCTAATTATTAATAAACATTAAAATTCTTGAAAGATCAAATGCTCGGAAATCAGAATATGTTTATATTCGGTTAAAGTTAAAAATGCATTATACCGTAAATATTATTACACACGATATAAATCTAGTAAAATAAAAGGAGTAGGTTTCTCAACGTATTAACGAGTTTGAAACAAAAATCGAAATCATTATTTGTAAGATTAGAGCGTGTCGAAATCAAGTTGATAATTTTATCATTATAGCTATTAAAGACAAAAATTACAAATAATATAATTTCGTTTCGTTTCGATTCTTCTTAAACGCATATATATATCGGTTTGCATTCTAAACAAAACAATAAAAATATTCCATTCACCTTCACGGAAGAAAAATAATGTTGGTCTTTTTTACACATTTCAATGGAAATAAACGTGTTCAATGTTTTTATAAAATTATTATAATTCCGTTTTATTTATGGATCCATCATCCGTTTTTAGATATACTAATTGAACGAAATTTCAATACGTCTGGAATAATACTTAACATAACAAACTACGAACTTGAGACTTTCTATTTCACTTAAAATTATATACACGCGTAACAGCGGGTAATACGTTACGGAACTGTGTATTGAAGATATGTTGAATATATATATAGATATGCGTTTAACGGTCAGGGAAGCTGACATTCGAAATTTGTCACTCATCATCATCGACGCCATTTATAAATCAATAACAAATTAATAATTGCATTATTTTTTCACAGCGGACGTTTGTAATTAAAGAAATAAAGCGGGAATAAAATTGACATTAACTCGTTAATTTATCATTAACAAGATTTTATTAAAAGTGTTTACGCGCTTACTTTCGGAAATCATCAGATATTAATAACTCGATTATAATTATTATTATTATTAACTGGACCGTCCAAGAATTGCACAAGAATTGTAAATATTGGCTTTTTATTCGACGTGAAGCTTTTTGTTATTTAAATTCGACCCCACTCAGTTGACTGCGAACGTTCAAATACCCGCAGAAAAAATTGTTACAATTATTATTTATGCAGAAGAGGAGGTGCAAAAAGTGTACCATAAATTAAAAAGTAGTAAAAAACATCGATCTTGTTATCTTAAAAACGCAGCCACGAACGGATAATTAGAACATAATAAAATCAATAATTTTCCTTGTTAATCGTGAGAAAAGCGAGTAATCAAATTACACCTGAAAACAAAAACGCAATCAAGGGAATCGGCTTGTTATCAAGTGCGCGTTAATAGCATATTGGTGTTAAGAGGTGGTAGTGACGTCGGGTGCGAATAGTACGAGTGGTGATGCGAAGCGGTGTTGAAAAGCTGCGTAAACGGCAATCGAGAGGCGCGGGAGGATTAGCTCGCGCGCGCGAGTACGAGCGTGGCGCGGGACAGTGAGGGCAAACGGCGGACGCCCTTGAGCGACGGGCAATGCACCGCGCGAGGTTCAAGGCAGAGCGGTGGTTGCCTGCCTCTACCTTCTCCTCCGCGCTCGCGCCATCCTTTTTCTCTATCTCGTTGCCTCTCGCTCGCGCGCTACCCCTTCCTCTCGCTCGTTATATATTTCGCATCTTTGCACTCTCGTTCGTCCCACTAGCGCCCTCTTGCTTCCCCGCCGGCGGCGACGCCGCGTCAATTTTCGCGCATAACACACATCGGCATTTTTTTGTGTGAACCAAAATTAATTTCGGATAATTCTAGTTATTTGTTTCCGGTGATTAATGCGATTAACATTTCAATCAAGGCCTCGCACGATAATTGCGATATATTAATTGGATTAATTAAATTTAATAAGCATATAAATTGGAAGCAAACAAATGTGATTACAACTTTTCGGAGTTTGAAATTTGAAACCATTTTAATAAAACTGTGGTTTGGTTTGAAGATTTCAAACCCAACTTTCGATGCATTAACACCAAATTAATGTGTGGTTTTGTTTTTATTTTAGTCGCTTATAGTACAAATTTTAAGTTTAAATTTTCGTGTAATTGATTAGGATAAATATAATTTTTTTTCATATAAACATTATTCGATTATAACTTGACAATACAGTCTAAATGTTATAATTTAAAAAATTAGATTGTATTTATAGTACGTACAACTAATTAATTCATTAATTTCATGTATATTTGAAATAATCATACAAAAAATTAAATCACATCATTAATAATAAAGAAGAAAGAATAAAATACTACTAAATATTACATCATTGCATCTCTCTATATATAATCAAAATACAACACATACGTCACTACACTTTGTAAACACTCCGTAACACAACCTCAAATTTAAATGATTCATAATTTCGATCATTATGCGATCATCGGTAAATTATGAAATATGATGTGCACCGTATAAATATATTATATCACAGCTAACAACGATTCCATTCATATTCACTTTTTATCATTATTCGCGTTCATAGTAAGCATTTCATGTTTTCCGTTTCAAAACCATGCGTACTACATTTAATGCCAATATATATCGACGAAAAATCTCTACATTGACAACAATAAACGATCCTCACTGATCGAATTCAACGCCGTCTAATTTCGCCGCGTTTTGCGGTGTGTAAAATAATCGATTACCATATTTAATGCAACGTTTTAGCGCCATTTTATGTGCGGTTTCTTAGAATTGAACCCAAACAAACCGTCGTATTCTATACATATGTTCCATTGTTCAACATCGTTTTGATTTGTCCTGCAGAAAACCAATAATAACAAAAATAGAGACTTTAATAATTTGAGTGAAGCCACCATTATTGTTGAAAAGCATTCACGCACGAGAGTGCGTTGGTGTGAGTACGCGCGCGCACACATATAGCGCCAGTAGACAGCATCCGCGCTAATATAGCTAGCAGCTAACAGTGAAAGTGCATGTTCTCCTTGCTCGGGTCAACAATTTTCTGCAGCTTATATCTAATGCCCTCCAAATGAATATGGTTCCTGCGCGCGCGACTCGCGCGCGCATGTATGCGTGCGTGTCACTCTCTTTTTACGCAACTTTTTGCACACGACGAGTTTATATTTATACATAAACGTATGTTTACGCGTACGTATGCGTTCAAGTGCGCGCTTTGTTCTTTCCCTCCTTTCTTTCTCCCGGTGATACTTTATTACGTTATTTTCGTGTTATATTCCCGTACGTGACACGATCGCGTATCTGTTGCATTATTAATACCAATGCACAGGTCCGATTTCGCAATTTTCAAGTGTAGCTTTGTTTGAAATGCGATCACTATGGCGGTTATTTTATTATTATTATTCCTGAAAACTTATGTGCGGACGAGTTTAATGAAGGAAATACGAATTTAAAAAGTAAATAATATTTAGTTTTTTAGTAAACAAAAATATGATTTTTTGGAAAATTACAATGTGCATGGTTTTAAATAATGTAAAGTGTAATAAATTAATTTTTGTTTGGACTGCAGTATGACGTCTTATTAAATAATTTGCATAATATATGATTTTAATTTTACAATTTAAATTTTGTTTAATTAAATTATATTTACATATATATATATATATATATATATATACACACACATGCCGTTTTTAAGTCGCTTTTTAAATTTATTCCCGGTCTAAATATTGATAGAGAATAAAACCTGAGTTATTAGACTTATAAGAAGTAAGATTATTAAACTTTTTCTTTCCTTATAAAACATTGATGATTTATTATATATAAAGTTTGTTCTTATCGAATTATTTACAACGATTAAAATCGCAAAAGTCTTAAATCATTCATTGTAAATAAGCACGCAACTTTTACCAAATATATATATATATATGTATATATATTTAATTTTGTTAAATAAAAAGTAAAATTGATAATTAATAAATTATTGTATTCGATAACAATATAATTTATGTATATGATTTCTGTAGTATATGACAGGTATGAAATAACATACACTGTTATCATTTAATAATAAATAATGCATTGAAGGAAAACAATGTGTATGCAATTTACCTACATCAAATTACTTTAAATTTTAAGTAATTTTTCTGAATTGCTTTATAACACGAATGCCAAATTATTACAGATTATAAATAAATATATAGACTGAGAAAACAAATATTTAATAATTTACTATACATTATATCAAAAGTAGACGATACGTGAAGAAACAAAAAAATTACTACATTATATATTAAAATTTTCTGCATAAACTTGAATATATTATTATGTGTATTGCCAATTTTACTACATTATATAGTAATTTTTCTTGTATTTTCACGTATCGTCCCGTTTTGATATATTATATAGTAAAATGTTAAACTTTTTTTTTCTCAGTGTACTGTTTTAATATAATTTTCTTTATCGAATATTACTTGTTAACAGTCTGAAGAATAGTATAAATAAAACAGATATTTAATCACTGATATTGGTCTACCTCAAACAACACGCGCAATTACTAAATCATTGTTAATGATGATTCTTTGATTATTGTTATACAGAATTAGCTCATATACGTACATATGCCATTAAGAAGAAAACTCATGAAACCAGCATGAAATTTTTAATTCAACGTGATAAAATTATGTGATTGTAGGTTCTCTAGAAACTTACATTGTAATAGCTAAAATTGCAGTCCATTACATCCAAGTTACTGTGCAATAACGCAGTTCTGCAACAACATATTAAAGAAGTGTAACAAACGGTTTTAAAATTACTGGTTATCTAATAGAAATATTCACAACATCATGCATTTCAAGAGAAAAAAAATGAAGCTATAATTTGTTAATTATTCAATTTGAAAAAAAGCTGCTCCAATAAAGCGATCGCGACAATAATGTTGACGGATTAAATAATAATAAATTACAAGAAAAAAAAAAAGAAAATGAAAAAAAGCACAGTCAATTGCACAGCCATATAAATATTATAATTCTGCATATCGCAATGTCAATTGAAATAAATGAATTAGGTTTTACTGTACCTTTTAAACTGTAGGTATGTATAAACCATTACATTGCAATTTATGACAATCTATTTTCATATTCAAATATTCAATAAAGTGTATGTGATTGAAACAATAAAAAGCATTGAAATTCATGGGAGGAGTTCAAACTCAGCAGAATCATCGTTGAGTAATAAATCCCGCCGTTGAGTCGTCTTATTAGTACATTATCATAATTCTCAATGCCCGTTTTCACGTAGTACTAAAATCCAAATATAATCTACGTATAAATAAAGTACATAGAAAGTTTACCACATCTGCAATGAAATCAACATCTGCACGAATTCTTCTACTCTGGATAATAAGTCTGACGCCCTAAGTTTTAACGTTTTACCATTACACGCCACGTAAAGAAATAACTGAGTACTTAGCAGGATTGAATAATCGTTCGGCAACTGTTACATTATGAGTTCTATTCTTGACGGTGATGTATTTTTTCCCTAAGTTTTACAAAGAGAAAACAATAATGAATAAAGGCATATAATTTATTTATTTAATATAGACTGTATGTCCAATTTTACAAAACACAGTAGTTATAATATAATCAATAGGTGTAATATTTACAAGTTTATCAGATTATGATGAAAGAACATAAGTTTAATACAAGAAGATATAATATGTACATTGTTGATAAAGATATAAGTTCGAAATAACATCAACATAACAATAAGTTGATACAATTTTATAAAATAATAGTCAAACGAGAAATTCATATTTATACAATATATTAATCAACTCATTCATGATACTATTCAAATTTAAATATTTCATTTCGTATAAACTTTTTCAATTCATAATTAGATGTAGAATGTAAATCTGCTTCTAATGCATTTACACCCTCCGAACAACGTGTCAAAGTTTTATTTGCTATATATATATATTTATATTTATATATCACAAAAGTTTGTTTGTTTTTAAAAACTCTGATAGGAATTTTAAAATTTAGCATCGCAAGTAGTAGGTGAGAATTTATTTTATTATTGCAAATATTGTGTACATAAATTTTAGATTATTCCTGATTCTCAACGATTGAAGATTAAGTATTTTGTTTATATCAGAGACTCATGAGTAGTTGGACTGATTCAAATTTTGTTTATGTTACATTGTGTATAGGGAGACCATACTGTCGAAAAATATTAAAGTTCTAACCAACGATATATATAAAGAATGCACAGTTCTAAAATTTTCAAAATTTTAGCATATGCTTCTCACCAAGCCTAATTTTTGTAAACCTTTTCTCACTATAATATAAATATGCTCATTAAATGTCATTTTATTATCAAAAACAATACCTAGATATTTAACAGTAGTAGCCTTTGGAATAATCAAATCGTTCAATTTAAATGTGTTATCATTAATAATTTTAGGTCTAGAGAAAGTAATATGAGTACTTTCCTGAATATTTCATTGTCAGTACACCGTGTAGATAGATTATTCAAACAATCCTGAATAATTCACAATTAAGATAAATATAATTAATTAAGACAAATAAATCATTGACAAATAATTTTATTTGTTATTAATCAGTTATAATATCAGAATTGTGAGGAATACAATGCAATTTAAGTGATACAACGAATAGATGGAGTTTGAATGCAGTTATGAATATTTGAGTATTATTAGCTATATAGTGGCTCTAAAGGTTCGTGTGTTTTTTGTAGTTTCATTTTTACATGAAATTTTCTTGAGGTTCTTTGTAAGCGTAAATTTAGTTTAAATCGCGACAGCTTTATTCGTAAATTGTACTTCTTTTGTTCTGTAAATCAAATTTTGCTGAAATCTTTGAGGTAAACATGGGTATATATCAAACGGTCTAGACGTAAATACATTGTGTACAAAAAATCATATATACTAGTAAATTTAAAACCAGTATATAGTTTTGATAACAATTTTACCATGCAATATAGTATGCTGTTTTTTAATATAATACATTTTTCAACTCATATATAGCAATTTATGAGATGTCATTGAGATTTTGAGAATTTCTTAAAACTCAAAACTATCAGTCACACCTATACTTAATGAAAAAAATGTATCTGATTAATTCCATGATATTAAAGTATTAAACAATTAAAACAAGGTAATTAATAATTGTCACGCAATATTTATATACTATACTAGTACTAGATAGATTTATAATTTAACGATACAAATAAAATATTAATTACTCGACTTTTAATAATGAATTTTGAAATTACATAGGGAAAAAATAATGATTTAATAACAGGAAATTACACCTTCCTTAACTTATCAGCAAATGTTTATATAATTCTATTTTTTTTATTATTTACAAAAAAGTAAAATAAATTTATATTTTTATAATCGTAACATAATTACGTTTAATGTTTATTTTATTACTTGGGTTTGTTGACTTAAACGATTTCTAGTCATTAAACGATCATACGATATACGCAATTATTTACATACTTACAAGTATCAATGCATTACTTTAAAAATCGAATTTAGACATCCTTACAATCTGTTACATAATACCCAGATTAATAATTACTGAATAAAAAAAAGGAAAGGTTGCGTTTAATTTTATTTAAATTTCTATGTTAGTATAACAACAAACTGCGATCTAGATCTAATAATTTTAATACCTGTAAACAAAACTTATAAACAAAATATCCGCTAAAAATTGAAAACGATTACTTTCAATTTCAATCTCATCAAGATTTGTTTTTGTTTGCAGTGACCTTGAATGAAAATTACATTGCCTTCATGAAACAAAATGCATTGTTTACATAACAGAGAAGACTTATAATTTTAAATATACGGCAATTGATATTAATCGACGGTTACAGAGACCCGTAATTCTGTTTTTAGATATTTATCGGCAATTAAACTAAACAAAACCGCGTACACTTGTGCACAAGCAAATACCTATTTATAAGTCCGCGCTGGTGAACCGGCTGATTCGGGAAACGTTTTCGTTTTAATAATCGCGCGGTTTTATTTGCTCAAAAATCACATTTGGCTGCGAGTGCAACTTTTTGTCGTCGATGTTTACGCAAATGGAAACGAGCGAAGAAAAACTCACACGCTGGAACAAAGAAAGAGGGAGCTTTCCGAGTCGATGACGTCATGGGAATCGTCGAATCCATAAACTGTTGGGCGAGTTGTGGGTCCCCCGGATCGATCACCCCATCGCAACAATACCTTGCGAAAAAGATAGTCTATATATATAACGACATCCTATAAGCAAATGCGGCATTGGTATCGGCATCGAGATCGGCATTGGGTTCGGGGAATTGCTTCTTCGTGTGCCGTGTGCGCGCGTATAATATATTATATGGTCTAGAAGGAGAGAATAATGCGCGATGCAGAAAGAAGCATCGGAGCAGCGAGAAGTCGGTTGCAGTAAGAGGCGGGCGAGGACGCTCGTTTGGCGGGAGGAGGTGCGAGGGACGGGCGAGGAGGGGGCGAGCTATCGGCAGCGGCAGCGACGTTGCAATTAGGCAAGTTATGCAAAGTGACGTCACACTTCGAGCCGGGGTAACTGTGCTGAGTCAAGGACAGTCTGCCCAAGGCCCCCGCCGCCGCCAACGCCAACTGACCCTTCCCCCTTCTCCGCGCGCCCCTGTTCCGAACCGCGCGACCCTCTGTCGCCGACAAAAACCCGCTCCACTCGAGGCACCGTCGCTCTCGTTTCGCATACACCATCATCCCCTCCCCCGCTGGCGTTAACCCCCTCGCAAACGCAAATCACAATTTTTCGCAGGATATTTCTACTCCGACCTTTATTATTTGTCATTACGTTAATTCTGTTTGACTTGACCGCGAAGATTTATATTCGTCCGTAATTGGTCGTTTGACGCACAAGTTATGACAAAGGAAATATCACCGCGCGAAATTCGATTTAGAAGCGTTGTTTTTGTCGCGACGGCTGAACCTGCGGACCATAAGAATGCTGCACGTCGACTGAAATAACTTATTGACGCGAGAAGAAAAGAAAAAATGAAGTAATGCGAGATAAAAGTTAGGTTGTTCATTGTTAAAATTAAATTGTACGCGCATATTTACACTCGGTTCGCTTTGAACGCGCACGAAAACGGAAACGGAACGATTCGGTTTAAATTCGATTGCCGTATTAGTACCACAGATGGCGGCTAATTAGCGTTCGTAAATTGTCGGGTGCCCGAAAACAATCTTACTTGGCGTTTAATTTTACGGATTTTACGTGTATAAGCGTGTATTGCGTGGACGTGCGAGTGTATCTGATTGAAGACGTGTATATATATAAGTATATATAAGTATCCTAATGTTATTTGTACACATCGATCACACCAACGAGTTATTGAAAACACAGAACAATTTTGCCCGTCAACTTTTCTTTCTGCTCCGCGCCGACCATAATTACCCGCGAAAAAAAGTTAACAGATTATATTAGTGTGAATATAAAATT
Organism: Psilanteris sp. ZL-2020; assembly: GCA_022817085.1. Taxonomy (NCBI): domain Eukaryota; kingdom Metazoa; phylum Arthropoda; class Insecta; order Hymenoptera; family Scelionidae; genus Psilanteris; species Psilanteris sp. ZL-2020. The sequence continues at coordinate 17,614 of JABFQC010001659.1, forward strand.
ACAATTCTGAACCATAATCAGGTCGTAAAGTGGAAATACGTAAACAATATCAGTTTGCTGCATAATAATGTGATTGCGAGAAAAAAAAATTGTTTCATTAGTATGCGTAAAAGGGAAGTTTAACACTAGTCACTTATTTCGACTAGACTCGTGTATATTTGTAAAACTTATCTAAGGAAGTTTAGTCGACGAATCGATGATTAACTTTAGTTTATCTTGCAAGATTAATACCCGTAACCTTTTTAACATCCAGACGAAACGTATGACTGCAAATTTGGTGACTGAAAAAAGTCAATAGGAAATGCAGTTTCGTTTAGTTTTCGTACTAATAATTCTTATCGTTAAAAATGAAAATATCATATTTAGGATGACGTCCGATTGTAATAGTGATTCATGTTTGTTTCCTAATTTATACTCCTAATTATATCTCCAAAATCATTAAAATGCAAAATTTTTTGACCGTATTTTTGTCAAAAATTCTTTCTTAATGAATTGCAAGACCTGTTTTAGAATAAAGTTAATTAATATTTGAAATGATCAAATATCAGAGCATTTTAACATTTTTATCTTCTTTTCCTTCGCTTGATATACTACATAAATAAATTATGTTGACGCAGACAAATAGTAACCGATTAAAGTTCGCCGTTAAAAGTATTCTTCTTAAATTGAAAGTATTTTGCATATAAAACGGAAGGATATTTATTTGGCCAAGATTTTTCATATCTGAAATATTATTATTTATATTTTAAAACTGACAACTTTTTTCCCGTGCACTTTTAATTAATCCATAAATACACGCGCGCTTTTTATCTTTATCTGATCCGCATAAATCACATAAGAGTTTCTATACTCATAGTATATTCAGAT
>JABFQC010001660.1:0-18473 GCA_022817085.1 Psilanteris sp. ZL-2020
GTTTTGGGGACTCGCCAACAAAATACGGTACTGGGGCCCCCTAGGACTCTCGCGTTTTGGGTTTGGCTAGATTTTTAAGGGGGGGGGGTTGGGGGGGCGCAGCCCCCCCGCATTCCCTTGTGAGGGTGGCCGAAGGCCGCCCGATGCGCTCCGCCATATTTTCTGCAAAAAAAATTTGTTTTCATGACCGTATCTAGGAGCCCCCACCTAGCACCTAGGTGTCCCCAAATCTACCATTGTATATATATATATATATATATAATGATTTAAATATAAATACACTGAGAAAAATATAACAGAAATTTTTACTGTTTTAACAGTAATGCAAATCGTTAAATTTTATTGTTTTTAATAGTAATATTTTATGATAATTCAGTAATTATCTGTGTAAATTAAATTTTGAAGATTTGCATCATATGGCCCTAAATTCGTATTATACACAGTAATTTTTCATGCTTTATTTTTTTAAGTGTATTACATTTATTTTTAACACTTATTTGACATGAATTGGTAAAGAATATATTAATAAATATTAAACGTTTTCAGAATGTTATTATTTATGCCAAACATTTATATATAACAATGTATAAATAAAGAATTTTATAAAATAAATATTTTAAATTATGCAATATGTATATAAAATGTGTATTAAAATATGTTGTGCGGTTGTAAATATTTTTTAAAATGCAATAAAAATTGGTATAACATTAAGAAACAGTGATTAATTGATATACATATATATTAAATATCGTAAGTTTTATAATATACTCATCTATAATGAACCTTTTGATTGCACGAATAATTATTTTATTAAAGGATTACACGAATATACTTTTAAGCAGAATACTATACGTCCTCTCGTTAAGAGAGGGACATCTTTAGAATGATTAAAGGCTTACACGTAATAGCAGACAATGATAGTTTAATGGAATCATTTTTATAAATACTTCGAAGGCAAACTTATTTAAGTTATGTAGTTTTGCTAACGGGATCGCCAAAATTGACAAGTCTTTAAGAGGATTTGTTGCCAATATTAATTCCAGTTGGAAAAGCAAAAAATTATAATTAATATACGAAAAATTGTAGTACGTGGATTTTTATGACACAAATGTGATTCCTGCCCGCGTTACCAATCGAGATAAAAATCTGATTAGAATTTCATTAATTTTTGTTCCAGTGTCTCTTCACATATTAAATTAACTTCTCCCTGGCTGATATTCATCTGAAAATTACAATTCCAATTCGTGAAACGTAAAATTTCCGGAGGTAATTCGCTTAGAAGCGAAATGGAATGTCACATCACAAAACGGCATTAAAATTCAAATTAAATGAAAAATTGGATCACATTTGTCAATGAAACGTCCGGCCCCGAATCAACTGCTACAGTTTCGAAAAGAAAAATAACGACGTATTATTTTATGACAAATGCCATACGTTTATTTTCATGAAAAAAAAAAGAAAAAAAAAAGAAAACTCTTCTATTTTTCTTTTCCCTTGTAATACACCGAGAAAAATTATTATTGTAATAGCAAACGGCGGTCTAAAAGTGACCAAAGCAAAAAAGCAACTCGGAATTGCTCGGACTAAAAATTTATTCCGCGTTTACACTACCCTTCTCCAAGCATTAGCATAATAAATTTTTCCCGTCCGCGAATCTTACGTCTAACTTTTTATTAATTTTTTCAAAGCACATCTTTGTTCTTTCGACAAGTAACTGACAAACGTAACATAAATTTACCCGATTCGTTTAACAAATTTGACGGAATTAAATAAAGTTAACATAGTTTTTATTTCTATAACCGAATTATTACGAGTGAAGAGAATTTTTGCGTGAAAGTTTTTAAACGCATAGAAACAAGTTGGACAAATTTATTAGCTTTTTTTGTGAAAGCAGTCTACTAATCAAATCCAATTTTTATAACCTACTTGAATATTACGTTTTATAATATTACGATTAGACGAAAAAAATGCGTTACCATTCGTTTACTTTAAAATTAGACTGATTATAATTAAAGGACATGTCGCTCAATGTAATATTACTCTTTTAATATTATATTATATTTGAATATTACTCAGAATGTACACGAAGTTGCGCGTTTATAAAACATTGTAATCGAACAAAATTAGCACCATACATATACGTTTATGTCGAAACATTGTTTGTAACTCAGAATTAACTAAAAACTCATTTCGTAGCGCGTGAAAAGCAAAACATCACACCAAACCAATTATTCTAATAATACAAAATGTATAAATTGAAACGGAAACTCTAATCGCGTATTAAAAACCCAGCATATTTATTTTTGTTAATATCGTATACACGTCCCCGAAGCTTGCGAAATTACGTGACGAAATTTGCATTACTTTGTTTCATTTGAAAATATAGTATCGCGGAAAATTCATTCACGTATTAATTGCGTAAACATTATTTACAAATTTTCAACTTTTAAATGACTTTTTCTCTCCATGAACTTATTTGTACGTTCACCATAATTTTCACATTGTCGCTATTATCATTCACGACTTTCAAAGAGTTTTTTCATTAGAACACCTGTACAAGTTTAATACAAGTTCCAAGCATAAGTTTCTTGTAACGCTTTTCAATAAATAAATTTTGCCAACTTTCACACAGGCTGGTCATAAGTTAAATATAAATGTCCTGCAACTTATTCACAATCGTTTACCAAACTTTCCGCATTCGACCATTCCGGCGAGCTAAAAAATAAACAAATCCCATAAAGTTGCATAATTAATCGTGTAAATACCCCACATGCTTTGTTTTTAGAATTATTTCGGCGCACCGTATTTAATGGAAACAATTATTTGTACGGTCACTTGCAATTCCGTTGCCCGAAATAGGAACGTGCAACTTGGTTGCAGTGATTTGTGGCGCGCGATAATCAAGGTGTCAAAGAATGCAGTCATCTTAAATACCGGATATCAGAAAGTCAACGAAATAAGAAAGTTGACAACGGCGTCGTTAAGACGAGCAATAATATATTGTAAGGTAAATTCGAATGTGTTGCTCAAAATTGAATATGAATGAGTATTGAAAATCAATAACACGATGAAATTTAATTATCGATGCGCGTTGCAACCCAACGTACATATAGACATATCATGTTGAAAGCAAGCGATTTATTGTTTAAAAGCAAACATGCATCACTTGTCCGACGATCAAATTCATCGAAATTACTTTATATGAAGTGAGGTGTGAATCTGGACATGTAGGTCATATGTACATACCATAAAATTTGCTCATTATTAGATAATGGAGTATTAGGTCATGGCTAAATCATCGGATTTTAATCAAAATGGGAAAATTGATTTCCATGAATGAATTGTTTGAATACGTCAAATAAATGTTTAAGTATTCAGCGGACGGTAATTTAATCCGACGACTAAGTTTATTACGAAGCTCTGATATAGTCTGACAGCAAACGGCATAATTGCGAAACATTTATGAACAATACACTCCGAGCCCCGAGCGAGTCAATTGAAGAAATAACATCTTATAAGCACATTTTTATCGACCCTTTTCAACTCGTAATTAAAAGTTGGTCCAATCGGATGAACGGTTGTTTATGTTTTATTGAATCTCTTGCAATAAACTTTGTAAAACTTGTAGATGACGGCGCAGCCGGAAAGACATTCGTACAAAAAAATTTAATTATGCTTCAGTGGAAATGCCATGGGGCATTTCTAATTAAATATTTTACATTTTTAAAACGTGTTATCGGGTCCAATCGCTTTTTATTTTCTTACAAATATTTGCGACGCTTTGTGTTAACATATAAATATTAAGTCATGCGTATACGTGATTTAATAAAGTGCTTATATAAACCTGCTTTTTCCGTATATTTTATAAAATGTGTATTTCTAGTTAAAACCAGCATCGACGAGCCGCGTATGCGTTGTATTTCCAAAGCGACGCGAAAAATCAAACAAAGTATCTAATAAATTATTATATATTTCGTTTAAACAATAAATCAAACTCATATAAACCGAATTGAAATAATTGTGACGCGAGGCGCCGCGGCAGTTAATGTTTGAATGTTCGACCATGCCGCAAATCCGGGTTAGAAAATATATGTCATCAAAACGCACTTGTCTCTCTGTCAAAGAGAAAAATCGCTACTGTGAAATGTCGCGACGATTTGCATTATGGATATCATATTATAATTATCGTGCAAACGCGGTGGCGTAATTGTATTAATTACACTTAATTAGGTATAATTATAATATAATTATTAATACTATAATATAAATATAAATAACTTTACATATTTTAATATAAATAATAATTACATGCATTCCCGTGATGTCAGAATAACGAATATAAACACGTAATGGCTGCAATAACTGTATATAATGAGTACATTTTTACATCTCAACAAATATGTTTGACTGCATAATGTTAAAGATCAAAGTATATTCCGTCCGCAGGGCAACTAACAAGGGAACCACGCAAGTTGTCCAGTAGATATTTACGTAATATACAGTTTCTTGACTTCTTTTAAGTACGTATAACGGTGTAACCAACAATAGTAGACCCGCACTCTTTGATATTCTTTTCTCCGTAAACTTTGAAGTTGTTTCATTTGGTCAATGTTTAAGCATTTACGATGAAAAGCTATTCAATACAAGAGGAAATACTTTTCCACTTGTATATCCTTCAAATTATATGTAAATTTAGCATGAAATTGATTCAGCATAAAACGTAAGATAAATACACAACTTTGATATTAATAAATCAGAAAAAATTATTAGCAAACTTTCGTATAATTATTCAATGAAATATTGGCTTTATAAAAGGAAAGCGTATTATAAAAGCTTTTTTTCTAATTGCCTCATTTATACAGAGAGAGATGTAAATCTGTTTTCCTAACAACTAATGAAATCTCATTCTTACATTGCAAGAAATGGATATTATTATTGTTAGATTGAAACATTGAGTTATTATGTTTATAACAAAAAAATTAATTACAGTATTCATTTTAGTTGCCAACTTTATTCAGTTTTAACAATTTCCGTGATTAATAATTTGTTTAGTTTTGCAAAATTAAACAGAGATGTAACAATTAATATCATTATTTTTTGTTTCTAATGTAAGGTCTTGTTGTTTGAACGAATTACGTCGAATTTTGTGTATTATCCATTAACTCATAAAATCTTTAAACATCCATTATGTGATTCGCTAAAGCAAAATTATTTTTGTTAATTCAGTAAATTTCCTTATAATGAAAATATAACACAACAATTCCATTTGAAATATAATAATCTTAACATAATATCCAGCGCGGAGGAAAGTTTATTGTACAAACAATGTTGCTTGTTGCTGCCCTTACATTGTCGATTCGTAAATATTGAACTTGTAATACAAGGTGTAATTTTTACAAGACATTTGAAATCTACAAAAATGTTACGGAATGGTACATATTAATGTTTTATATACAAGAAATCATGTGCTGCATTTAGCTATACTTATTGTAGAAAATACTGAAATTTGTTTGCAAGGTATTTACTTCCGTATCAATAATATATGTATACTTTCTTCTACAAGAACGAACATTTGAAAACAGTTAAATGTATGAAAAATACATTGAGTTGCAGTGATATATAATGAACATAATTAATACTAAATTAATACGATTTAAATAATATTAATATAATTATAAGCACAGTATTATAATATGATTCCCTTTTTCAATTTCCAACCAGGTTTCTATTAATATCTTCTGAAATTAGCAGCGTTAAGTCCCTGCTCGAAAAAAGAATTAAAATTAAAAAGAATTCTGTTTTTGTTTGAACAAAAGAAAAAGATTGGAAAGTAACATAAATGTTGGACTTTGCAGTTTCCCTTCGTACCGTGTTAGAAGTTAAATTGAAATTGATTTAGAAAATGGGAACAAAAATTATTCACACTAAAGTCGAAATTGGACCAAAATTAATTTTCAATCGAAAGAACTGCTTATTTAGAAACTTATTAAACCATACAGTTTTTGTGCTGTCTTTTTTAAATTTAGTTTTTGTCATCGTCTCAATTTTTATATTCATATAATGATGCTCTCATAATTTTTCATAACCTGAAACAATTGAATCCACAGTCAACGCACAAAGACGATTGCTTTTTTTCGAAAATAAAGAAAAAAAAAGATAAAAAAAATGCCATCAATATTAAGAACCTTCTTTAAGTAGTTTCTCACTCGGTAAATGGTTCACAGTCAAAATGACATCGCAATATCATCCAGGACTATTTGTTCGCGGGGCAAAGCGATCTCATCACAGAACAAAAATTTCGTTAGCGCGCGCGTATAGGAAAGCTAGGAAATGGATGAAAATTCCGAAAACTTAGGTTATTTTGCGTAACTAACTAACTAACTGTCAATTAGCATGGTACGGGTAAAAGTTTGAGAACAACGTTCAGACAATTAGCCATGAAATTTGCATCAATGAACACAATTTTTCAAAGTTACAGCTTTTTACGATGTACACGTGGATGTTATTAAACAATGACGAAAACCCAATTAAAAGGCGCAGTTTAAGTAAGTGTACAATTTAAGTAACATTTTGACTGAACAAATATTTATTGCAGTTATAATGGCTTCTACCTAACTAATCGCAATTACACTCGAGGGATTGAAATTAGATACAAATCGCTATTGTGAACAATGACTAAAACATCTAGCAATAATAATATTTTCTGTGACAATTAATGGTCAACAGGAAACAATGATTTCGTTGTTTGATCGTTGCAACGTTAACGTGCAAACACGAAGAATCAAATTTGTATGATTGATTAATTAATGAATTATATATCACGTTGCAAATTCATTGTCGATTCCATCGGTTTCATTATCGCCTAAATGCGAAAGTGCTGTAAAATTTCACGGAAATTATAAAACGTGTATGCATTACAAAGTGACGCACAAACAATAAACGTGGGGACAATGTCAAAGCGCCAAACGTGACGTTACACGAATTTTCATATTATTTTGTTCATTTATTAACGATTTCGCCAGAAAGTCGTTAATTGTCGTGAATCGGAAATATAGTAAAAAATAGTTATGATATTTTGGTGCTTAATTTATGCTGCTAATTATTATATGAAATTGTAATAATTGATTATTAATATATAAGTATAATATATATAAGTATGTTTAAGACAAAGTACGTATGGAGGGTTATTAATTAATTTTTAATTAAAATTAAATAATTTAAATGCTAATATAAAAGTATCTTTAGAATTTCGTACTGAATATGTGTATATATGTATATATAATATATTTTTTAAATTTTTCATGTATGCTTAGAATTGTATATTGCAATTTAAATATTTCTTTGTATTTATGTAATAATAAAAGCATAATTACAAATTTTAGAAATAATATTCTTACATTCAATAATATATATTAAATATACAAATAGAATAAATAACTACAAATATATTTACAACAAACAATAACAAAAAATTCAATTCTGCTATTATTTCACTTTGAATTAATTGTTTTAAATATTTTACCTAGAATAAGTTTAATTCGTTACAATTCTTAAATATATACTTATTATTGAATCATTTAGTCATTTTGATATTCTACCTAACGTAAACTGTTTTCAATATTAATAATATGAAATTAATATTAATTGTTTAATGAATATATATAGAATTATATTTCATATTTATTACTACCAATACTCTATACAATGATACCTAATTATGTATTCCAAAAAAAAAATATATTTATAACATATTATTTAGATACGACAATATATATTATATTAAATTATCGGTTTCCATTTCCTAATTATGTTTATACAATGCATAAGTTGGAGTTCAATTTCTATGATTTGTAAATCCATCATAATTTTATTAACGTTTATTAAATCATCAATATTTACCATTTATGATATAAAAATATATTTATATAATAATTAGATTGCATTAAAAAATAGATAATAATCAATGTTTTTTATAATCATATTACACTAACTACTAATTTAACGTTAAATATAATATCTTTAGAATTCCAAAAGTGAATATTAATTATTCTTATTGTGAACATGTAACATTATAGGTTATATTATAAATATTAATATAACTGAAAAGGAAATTTATTTATTCTTTTCATTTAGAAATGATAAAATTCATAATTTATTTTTGCAAGAAAAATATATGGCATATTTGAAAATATGTAATACTTTGAAATCACCGCTTCGAGTAATTTTACTGAATACTATCTAAGCTTTTATGGGTTCAATATTTATTATTATGTTTACAAATATTACACACTCATTCACCATAAAGATATCAATGTCATAACAAAATAATAACAATTATATACATTTTTAGATGCCTGATATTAATGTAACAACTTAAAATTATAATATCATGGCATAAAAAGATCCCTGCTTTAAAACAGTAAAAATAAATTTATTAATAAAATATTAATATAAGGATATTAAGATTTTATTACTACTATTTATATATACAAAATCGTTAGACTTTAAACACAAAAAACATAAATTTTAATTAGCAATCATTTTATTGCATACTATTTAACAATAATTGTAATCAACGCACTTGAACTTAGTTCATCTGAAATACCACATCAAGTTTCATATAAACTAAATCTTCTCATTTAGTACCTAATTTTATTGGGCCAAGCAATGTCTAATTTGTAGTGAATATTGAACTAATCATTAATTATAGGTATTATTCTAATTTCTAGTAAAGTATTTAGTACGAACATATAAATTAGGTATTGATAAATATGTATAAATGAAACTATTAATATTAATTTGCAATACGAATAAAGATCACAAATGGTTATTAATATAAAATTGTCATATAATGTTAAGCGTTGAGTTTACGTCCCGTTTAGATAATAAAGTGTAAAAATGATTATAAAGTTAAGTTGTAGCAATGTTGATCCTGCTAAAAGTTTAGAAATTATCTAACCTAACATACACATTCGACGGAGTCTTACGAGATAGTTTTTTTCTTTTCAACATATAATAATGTTGGCGTCAGAAACTCTATTGTCTTAGTAAGTTTATTTGCTTGGTAAGTACCGTCGGATTATCGAAGCAGTGTAATTGACTGAAGAGTCTTCACTTCTCATTTTATCACTTATTCACAAATAGCAGATTAAAGTCTAACTAAGACTGCCAATTGTTACAAATAGTTAATGTTATTATTTATACCAAATTAATTAATTTCAAATTATGCATATATATATTTTTTTTATTTCATATTGATTTTTAACTTGAATCATCTTGAATAAATTAGATAACAGTTTTAAAATTTGTAAAATGGAATTATTTTATACGTATTAATCCACGCATACTATTTACATGGTTTAGAGTTTTTTTATTTCATATTTTTTTGAAAAATCAAAAAATAAAAGCATATGTGGCAATCATAATAAAGTTAAATAATTATGTATTTTGCATGTACGCTCTAAATATTACCAGAAACGCATTAAATAAAAAATTTGACGATACACTATCCGATTTATGAACATTTTATTGCCCATGCACAAGTGCAAATAAAAATATACATAAACATCTTTTAAAAAATCTAAATATATTTATCCATAGAAATTTAATTTATAAAGCATAAAATAGATTCAACTTATTCTTATATTTATACATATATATAGTATTTGGATTACTTTTTACCAAAATATTGATTTATGATTTGTAAATAAAACATACTTAGTTAATAAAAATGTTAACACATTTAAATATTGATTTTTAAATGATTATTCAACACTAATTTAATCTTAAATAAAGCGTGTAAGTATAATTTCGAAATAACTGGCTAACTATAAATATTTAAAAATTCTTTTATTCTTATATATATATAGATGAAAAACATATGAAACAAATTGTAATATAAAAAAGACAATATTGATGAAAGTTTTGAATTAGTTTGTAAATTACAATGCAATTTATAACAATTTTTAAATTTTTGTCTATAAAAAAACTTTATATTTTTTATTATTTTATATATAAAACGGTAGATTATATAGTCTGTCTTTACGCGAATATACGAGGTGAAAAAATAATCGCTATTCTAAAATTGCAGTGATTGTTTAAACGTTATTCATTATATGAATGATTTTTATCATATTTTCTAATTTCTTTTATATCAAAGAAAGATAAAATTTGTATGAAATTGTTGAAATGTATACACTGAATATTACAGCTGAAAAAATATGTTTGACATATAAGAGTAAATTATACAGTTTTATAATATAATTAATATACTTTCAATATTTTATGTGCTTTAATGAGTACAATTTATTGTATTTCAAATATATATTCTTATATTTATGAAGAATAACTTTTCACATAGCATATATCAATATTAATCATTATATTATAAATTGAACAAAATTGAATTAATATTTAAATTAAATTTAATAATGATTATAATGCCATGTGTATACATTTTTTGAACATCAAAGATCTTAAAATGACATGTTTATCATTCAGAAACTTAAATAAAAATTATATTTACTCACTTCAACGCGTCTATTGAACAAACAAAAGTTATTTTAGTTAAAAAGAATTCAATACAACGTCATGGCATTTAAAGTTCAAGTTTTATTTTATTAAAACAAAATGAACATAGACTGATTCAATAATTTCATTATTAAGTTTAATCTTCAATACATATAATGTATACAATATATATAAATAATTTTGAAACAAATTTTACATGAAAAAAGTTGGATTATTTAATTTGTCCAATTCGTCTTAAAATGAATTTCTACTACAAGTGGCAAATATTATTATATTTACAAATGATAAATAATTGATCTGCTATTAAAATACCAAGTATATTAATGCAATTATTACGGTATTTATAATTTAAATGTATTATCAATAAATTACCATCATTAATTTCTGTGAAAATAATAATTATCATAAATTGTTACAAAAATAAACTATTTACATTTATTATTAATAATATAAATGTATTTAACGTGTATTATGCACGGAATAAATTATTACCGGCATAAAACAAAAGTGATATGTATCGTTTTAAGATCACCTAAGAAAACGCATACAATTTAATATTATAGTTCGTAATATACAATGCATAGAATACATTTCAGCCAACGCATTAGCTAATGCAAGAATTACTAATTTGACAGACAGAAGTTTTGTCTCTTTTGGGTAATACGTTTACCATATTTCTATTTTAACACATACTTTTATGTTAAACTGACAAATTTTTGCTGTATTATTAACAAATAAAACAGTTCCATTTTAGAATAAAAGTACTTTATAAAATTTTAAATGTATAATATAATATAAACTAAAGAATGTATGAATAGTGTTATTTAACATTATATACATATGTGTACCTCTTGTAGATATATGTAAAGTTAAACATATATTATGAGCGTTTTTATTTATACGAGTAATATCGTAAAGAGTATTTTAACTCTCTAGAGTTAGTACTTACTTAAAATAAACCACGTTACTCAGGTTTTAAAAGTGTTATTGAATTTGAGATCAACCATAAAATACAAAATTAAAGGTATAATTCAAATTCTTAAATTATACGCATATAATACGAAATCGAATAGTAAAGCTTTAAAATTACTTGTGTTGCATATAATTATAACTCTCTTTTTATTCAACATCAATACAAATATATAATTTAACTTTACGTGAAACGAAATGAATAAAATTGTGTTCGCAAAAAAATTCTAATTAATATAAAGCCGTTCTGAAAGTAGAAATTAGAATTTAGATTAGATTATAGAGATAGTAAACTCACGCATCACAGTAATTTTATGGTTTGCGCATTTCTTCTGCATAAATTATTATATGTTATTATTTCCATATTCCGGTGGCACATTGCCAAGTTGCTTTTATAAGAGTTGATCAACGCTTGCGACGTCAATACACATTTTCAGAAAATGTTTAATCTTAGTATCAATACTTAATTAACGTTCACGATATTTCGTCGACACATGTACTTCAACACCGCGCGTTATATGAAATACACATGTCGGCTAGAAGCGAAATACAATAATGAGGGTGTATAAATCATCCCGCATATTCAACGCAGTTGTAAAACTTTTCGCCAGTCAATATAATAAAAGTTGTTACATTTTACGCCAAAGACTGTAAATTATGTACAACTGCGCTCGGAGATTATTTTTAAGTTGTAAAAGCTTTTGCTCTTGATCAACGCAAATGATGAATGATATTTACATTTATCGATAGCTTCGTTACGATTGTATATATATTTTTTTTATTTCCGTTCGCGTCGTCTATTTTATTTTTTATTGTCTGTATTTCATGTCTTTATTTTCGATGAATTTTGTTGCACACGGACGTTAATTTTTCGGTCTAAAAAATGGAAAAGTTGCGTCATGTTGCTAGGTGCTCAGTCGTACTTGATGCAGGTATCATTTGTTGCATCGATATTTTGCTACACGAAGTGCATTATCGCAGTATCTTGGCGAGATATTATATAATATATATAGAGCCGTAACAATGCCGACGTTTTTGACTTTATTAGCCTCAGGTGATTCCGCGAAGCTTTTTAGGGGGTTAATAAATTATATTAATGTTATCACTTATCTGCAAGATTGTGAAGGATTGCTTGCATTCACAATGGTTGAGTAAATTTTTGGAGTAAATTTATAAGGCTTTATGTAGACGCGCGGATGTTTTTTATACAATTTCACATGATATTTGTTTCAAACTTATAGTGCCATAAAATGGGTGTAAACATGAAATTATGATAAAGAAATGCGAAGTGTAAAATGTCCCAGATATCATCAAAATTGATATTAAATTATTAAATTATACTATCCAATGCAAACTTATTATAGACCGTAACTGAAAATTTGTTTCAATGATTTAAATAATTAGTCACTTTTTTACGAGATTGGACGTTTAGAAACTGAGGATTATTCCCTTTAAGTCAACCGTTTTTGCAAAACGTATATCTCCATATCGAATGTATATCTCGCATACAACCGGTTAGTTTGCAGATGACCAATATACTGACCAATCTCTTCCATAAAGGATAAAGGTCAAATAAAAACCGTATTTAAAAATAAATTTAATGAAAATAAATTCTGGGCGAAACCATGGAAAATATTATATATTTTAAAAAGAAATTTAACTAATAATATTACTTGAACAATAAACAATTGCATCTTATAATATCGTAAAATAAATGTAATATGATGAACTTTTGGATGAAGTTAATGCAATTGCCTCGAATGTTTTTCTGCGCGTGTCCTTGCATTGTCCTTATAATAAAAACAGTATAATATAATATAACGTGGATAAATTTAAACAGTAGTTCAAGGCTGGGTAATACATGCAATAAATAAGAACGTCGATAATATTCTGATTCGATTTTGAAAAAAGTCGTTTCGTTATAAATATTTATCGCTTAATTCTAATAGCGCTAAAAACAAGGTGAACAACTTGGCACAGAATATACGGGAATTTCATCAACGTGTACGGGAATTTAATCACACCCAAGTGCCAGACACTCTACATTGACACAGTCTGAAATACTCTTCATGGTTTTACCTCTCTGATAATGTATAAATAATGACTCGGAAAAATGATAATCATTTTGAACCAACGTTAAAACGGAAAGCTGCTTCGCCATTCAATTTATTGATGTCGTATAATGGCGCAACTTTTACACCGTGATGCTGGTTATTAAAAGAGACATCGCGACGACTTGCTTTTTAAAGAAAACTATGAACTTTCTAATTATACGATATTTCTGATTGATCAAAAGTTGCACAGAGACCGAACGGAACATAAACTTTTTATTATTTCACGAAAGTTGCGATGTTTTGCACAGCACGATCGAAAATTGTATTATTCAATAAATTTAAATAGTCATAAAATCGATGCCTTATTAAAGAATTTCAATATTTGGTTTGAAAGCAAAACAATCGCGGTTTTATTAGTGGCATCGAACTTTTTCATGAACTTTGTTCGTAACTCTTATATGTTGCTTGATTCCTGTACGATCGAGAAGAAAAGTTTGACTAAAACTCTCGAAGCATCCACCAGACCTTCAACTTTTATTTTGTTCAAAGAAAGTTTAGTATCCTATGGGTTACAAGTGGGATTGATACGGAAAAACGTCTCGTTTCCTTTTTTATGACAAATATCTAATAAACCGGACGAAATAAATCCAAGTCGTTTTATATCCGTAAACGGTTGAAGATTTTTTGTCATGTGATTTTAATTAAACCGTTAAGGGTCGAAATTTTGTTCGTTAAAGTTGCCTAGAAATGTTTTTCAAAATTTAATTGAAACCACTCTAAAAGTGCGTAATTTTAATTCTATTTTTATTAACAAATAAATAAATAATATAAAGATTCAGTTAATAATTTATCAATGTTATTCGTATGAAATTTAACAATACCATTGACGATTAAACGTCGCGTATTTAAAATATATAAAGAACAATAAAATAACTGAAGCTTAGTTTTTGTACGGTTTAAATGTTTTGGAATCTTTTTATTGTGTATTTATATGCACGCAAGATAGAGCAATTTTTATTTTGGCATCAGAGATTTGTTGCAGATGTGCAAATGAAAGCATGTAAATTTTCAATTTAAAAGGAAAATGCTAGAAAAGAGATTTTTTGTGTAATTCTTCAACAAATGATGCAGTCACATCTTTGAATGCGAAAAAACGTAAAGCTTATGTTGTAATAGGTACGATGCTAAGTCTGGCGCGTAACTAACATTCACTGTAAATCACAGCGACACCCTCTAAATCCCTTTTCACGAATCGATTAAGCCGAGAATCAGTGTGTAAACTATGTTTTTGTTTTCATCATTCGTCAACTCAAATGCAATTTTTTAAAGTGTTTCCGAAAATGACCTATACCATTGTATAACGTTCGTAAAATCTACTTTTCTACAAATTAATATGAAAATTCTATTTACGTAAAATTACGAAAACTTATACGCAATACACAGTCGAATATTATATTTTAAAAACCAAATTTCAGCTTTGTAAAATTGTAAACACTCGTTAGAAGTTCTATCCTTCTTCACGATAAGAAATTTTGAATTTAACAGGTTTGCCTTGTTTCAAGATCAGACGGTACACAATTTTTCGTTAAAACTTGTATAACAGTTGTTTAGACATCTGACAAGAAAACTTAGACCTCTCCTTTCCAGGTTCTCCAGTCTTTAAACTACTTTACACAATTTGAAGAATTCCTAAATAAATACAAATCAATGGAACTTCTTATCATTGCATTTTCCGCATTTAAGGACTGGACAACTATTTAGAAATAAACAAAGAAACGTACATTGACGATCCTTAATGAAGAGTGGTCAATATTCAATGGAGGAGTAATTTCAAAAGCTTTAAAATCTTAGACACTTTCGTCGTTGCAGTTTCAAAGTCGTACAGCAACTCTTCCGACTGTTGTAATTAACACTTCTAAATGTTTTTATAACTTACGTTTGTACGTGTCTTTTTCAGTTGCATTGCATAACAACTTCAAATAACAAACTTAACTTTCTGCTTTAATACTATAGTCTTCAATAAGGTTCAATTAGTAAGACAGCATAGCCTTTCTCTTTCAACAATTCTTCCTTATTATCTTCGAATAATCCAGCTTTGACAATAGATGATCAATTCCCTGCTGATTCGGATTAAATTTCAAGTTTAACTACAGTATTTGCTCAATCGTTTCCAATAAATTTAACTATGTGGTTACTAATGTAATTATATATATATATATATGTACATATAGTAGATATACGCAATAATTGTTAAATAAGTGTTTTACATTTAAGATAATTTTACGCTTCTAAAATTAAATGCAGAAAATTTTATTTCATTATTCCATTATAAGATTATTATTTATAAATAGTGATATATTTTGAACGTTAATATATATTTGTACAAAAATATAATATACGTATATAAATTATTAAACAAATTTTAAACGTCAGATTTTTTAACATAGTCTGTAAAATCTAAATAATTAAATACATTTCAATACAGAAAGGCATGAAGAATTAGTGCTTTGTTGAGTAATGTAACATTATTTAATTAAGCCAAACCAAATACCAACTCGAGCTTTCTACATCGTTTTATGTTGCTGAATAAATAATTCATCTTTGTCTTCATATAAATAATATCTTGAAAACCATTGAAATCTATACAAAATTTATAAATAATATGCGATATAATATGAAATAATTACGAAATATATTAGTATTACATTTTTTGCCTTATATCTGTAGAAAGGCTAATAAAATATTAATAATTCTCTTCTGAGCCGCGGATATTAGTTCAATTTTATTAGTATAAAATGTGTACAGTTACAGATGTAAATGTATAAGTAAAAATATACAGATTTTTATGCAAAATTACAAAATTTAGTTTAATATTTTAATATATTACTATTGATTTATCCTATATATTAATTTTCTCATTTTTTTTCTTCAATGCTAAAAAATCATTATGTTTAGTTCATAAAAGCCGTGTTTTTCATTGCTGTAAACTTTAATTAAGAAAAATTGGATTAACTTCGTTTATTTCAGAAAATTAAATAATTAAAATAATTTGAGTATATCAATGTTTGCGAAACTCAGTCAATTTTCTATCAAAAACCAGCCATTCGTTTGTCTGACTATTAATGCTTTTTACTACTAGAAGTTATATATAAGGACTTTATTTAAGTTAAGTCTGCGAAATGTCTCGATGGAATATGTATCGTATGAAAAAGTTTTTCAAATAAATGTACAATATTTGTAAGAGAATACTCCAGTCTCGTTCTTACCACCTTTGAAAGTAAAGAAAGGAATACTTTTGAAATTTCAAATAATAACCCCTACTTTTAAACTTTAATATTCATAGATTCTTCGGAGTAAACAATAAAATTTGGTCTTAAACAATATGTTTTTTAAAAAAGTGCCCGCTATTACAGTATTCAATGTCCCTCGTCAATTATTAACAAAAAATTATATTCTTCAAAAAGTTGTTCTTTTACTCCGAAAAAGTTTATTAAAAGCATTTTATAAATCAATATATTTCTCTTGAATACATAAAACGCCTAATAAATGGCAATATTTTAGAATTTGTAGAAAACTTATTTAAAATTAATATCAGTAATGGTTGTTTTTTAATTATTATGAGATTACGCGTATAAGTATCTGTTTTTTTAACATCGTTAAAGTATGAATAATTACGTACATCAGTTAAAGTTAAATATATATTCAACATCGGATGTATACTTATATATTACGCATTCAATTATGTTAAAATATTTAATAGAATTGGCATTAAGTATAAGTAATCTAGATTGTAAAATAACTAGATTTCAAAATAGGTTTATTAGCATTCTATGCACGGACCTAGAAAAAATAAGCCAACGTATGCAAATTTTAATTATACTTTTTGCCAAAACTACTAGCTAGTACATTAGTTTTTTTTATCGTACAACTTTTATAGTTGGATTAAGGCCAACACAGGTCCATTACCTAGCCGGTTGTAAATTTCTACATGGGTGCTAATATGTAAGGACGAGGTGGATCAGTTTGCTATCCGCCGCATGTTCAAACCAATAGATTGACAAGCATTTCGGGCTGCTTAATACTCGACGCGCGGATGGTAACATGTACACATACTAATACATTTATAAGCTTTCCGTTTGTTACATAAGTACATCAACAAGCATGTTCCATCTTGCTCCCGGCTAATGCTTTTTGAATTAATAAACGGTAAAGACAATAACCGAGTCATTGAGTCTAATTTTCGTGCACTATCCAAACATTACAAAAGTTACGGCTTTTTATGAATTTATTGTGAACAATCGATTTGATTGCAGCCGCTATTTTTTACAAAAAAAAAGCGTTTTAAAAAGCTGCACCGTGGAAAAGCCTGACCACATCCCGACTACTATTGATTTGAAAAATTTAGAATCCAGGGATCGGTATGTGTTCCGTCATATAATTCAACAAAATGCCCATAAAGAGATATTTCCTCTGATCGAATCAAAATTTACGGATCTTTAATAATTCCAGCTTATTCGCTTAACGAAACCCAAATTCAAATTGAAAGAGTCCATTCATACGTCACACCTCGGTGACCAATCACAGGCTCGGAAAATATCCGATCAAACTGTCCAGCGTTTCATGCTTTCTTTTTTTTATTACAGGTTGAGGGATTATTATGATATAAAATGGTCATAAATACGTACGACTCTTCGATAATCGTCGTGAAACTTCCGTTCCAGAGTACGCTTTTTAATTATTTTATTATAAAAATACTATTTTCGAAAACACAATAATATAACAATGACAGACATTGTAACGTGTCAATAATGAACAATATCATTATTGACATTTACATTATGTATAAATACCTGGTTTATGCCTAATCCTTTTTTTTTTATATATATATATATATTATTTTTTTTTTATATATCCTTTTTT
>JABFQC010001661.1:0-18471 GCA_022817085.1 Psilanteris sp. ZL-2020
AAATAAAACCATTTTATTAATTAGTGTAATTGTATCAATTTTAAAGAATGTTTTACTTATGCACTGTTTTGATTGTTGATTACAATTTTCATCATTATTATACACATATATGTATGCTAAATATATATATATATATAATATTAATTAATGGACAGAAATAAATAACAAAACGATAAACTAATTTTACATATAAATTAAATTATACATTTTTTTAAATGCAATATTCACTTTTTAGGATATGAAACCGGATCGAGTTCCAGGTGACGCTGGTCGCATGGTTGATGATTACTGGAAACCTTCTCTTCGAATGCTTGGAGATATGAAGTTTTTGGAGTCTTTGCTAACCTATGACAAAGATAATATCCCAGAAAGAATTATGAATAGAATTCGAGCAAACATTTTAACCAATCCAAATTTTGATCCTAATAAAATTCGTAATGCTTCCACTGCTTGTGAAGGTTTATGCAAATGGGTATTTGCTCTTTCTGAATATGAAAAAGTTGCTAAAGTAGTAGCACCGAAAAAAATTGCTTTACTTAAAGCAGAAGGAATTTATTCTCAAGCAATGGCTAAATTAGAAGTTAAAAGGGCTCAATTAAGGGAAGTTCAGAAACGTTTAGAAAATCTTGAAAGTATTCTTGAACAAAAGAAAAAGGAATATCAAACCATGACAGATGAAGTTAAGGATTGTGAAAAGAAACTTCGCAGAGCTGAAGAGCTAATTGGAGGTTTAGGAGGAGAATATAATCGGTGGTCCGAAACTGCAAAAATGTTAGGTGAACAGTATTTCAAATTAACAGGTGATGTTTTAGTTGGTTCTGGAATAGTAGCTTATTTGGGAGTATTTACAGCTACTTACAGACAAAACCAAATAGATAATTGGATACAAACCTGCAATAAATTAGGAATTGTATGTTCGAAGGACTTTCAATTAAGTCTTGTTCTCAGTGATCCAGTTTCTATCAGATCTTGGAATATTTTTGGTTTACCTAGTGATGCATTTTCAATTGAAAATGGTATAATAGTTAAAAATTCCAGAAGATGGCCACTGTTGATAGATCCACAAGCTCAGGCTAATAAGTGGATTAAAAATATGGAAAAGTCTAGTAATATTCAAATAGTACGATTTGATCATCATGACTTTATGAAAACTCTAGAAAATGCCATACAATTTGGTTATCCAGTTTTATTAGAAAATATTGGTGAAGAATTAGATCCTGTATTAGAGCCATTGTTATTGAAACAAACTTTTAAATCAGGGGGTATGGTTTCCATCAAACTTGGAGATGTTATTGTACCTTATGATAATGATTTCAGGTTAATAATTTGAATTAAAAAGTTTTAAATTTATATCCATTTTTATCCTTTTTTTGAATATCAATAATATATAATTATGAGTTTTAATTTAATATTATTCAGGAATTGAATTTATAATACGGTTATTTGAAACAGATTTTATATTACAACAAAGCTGAGAAATCCACATTATCTTCCTGAGGTGGTCGTTAAGGTAACGCTTCTAAATTTCATGATCACCCCAACCGGCCTCGAAGATCAGCTTTTAGGGATCGTTGTTGCTAAGGAAAGGCCTGATTTAGAATTTGAAAAAAATCAACTTATTATTCAAGGCGCAAAAAATAAAAAGTAAACTTAAGTTTTAAATATTTATTTAAGATATTAATTTTTTATTAATTAAGATATAAAAAATTAAGATATTAAGATTTAACTATATATAACTTTAATTCATGCAATTAATTAATTATTCTATAATTAATAATATAACATAAGTATTACATTAATATTCATTTATTTTCAAGGACATTAAAAGAAATCGAAATTAAAATATTAAAAGTATTGTCCGAATCTGATGAAAATATTCTTGAGGATCAAACAGCGATAAAAGTTTTGAGCTCATCAAAAATGTTGTCTAATGAGATTGAAGCAAAGCAAGCGGTTGCGGAAGTCACGGAAAAAAGTATTGATGAAGCTAGATTGCAGTATACACCAATTGCCGAGAACAGTACTGTTCTTTTTTTCACTATAGGTAAGATGAAATCATGTTTTTCTTAATTTGGTATATTATAAAATAATTTTAAATTAATGTCTAAACTTTGTTACTTATTTTTAATTATATATTATAATATTAATAGTAAATTAAATTAAAATTAAAGAATTTGCCATATTTAATTAAGTAATACAGTATAATGATATTGCGCGTTTAAACTATTAGTATATAAATTAATTAAATTAGTATAACAAATTACTTACAAAACTTACAATATTTTTCTAGCTATGCTCGCTCACATAGATCCAATGTATCAATATTCCTTAGTATGGTTTGTGAATTTATTTATCAGCACCATTGATAGCACACCACGTGTTGATGATAATATTGAAAATCGTCTAAAACAACTAACAAATTTATTTACATATTCATTATACGTGAATATATGTCGCTCGCTTTTTGAAAAAGATAAGCTTCTTTTTTCTTTGATCCTTACCGTGAATCTGCTAAACAAACAAGGTAAAGTATCTCAAGTTCAGTGGATGTTTCTAATAACGGGTGGTGTTAGTTTAGATAATCCTGACGCTAACCCAACTGATTGGCTCCCGAATCAATCTTGGGACCAACTTTGTCGTTTGAATGACTTACCAGGTTTTCATGTAAGGTTCACCAATAAAAACTTACACTATCTTTATACCTAATAGAAAATTTATTTATATTATAGATTCTAGTTATAGATTCTAAATATAGATAAAATCTAATTATAGATATATGACTTGTAAAAGTTAAGAAATATTTAAAATTGTTAGATGAATGTTCATTGTTTAATCAATGATTAAATTAAATTAGATCAACATTTAAGATAGTATTTCTAAAAAAGTTGTCTTGCGTAATATTAAAATTATTACATTTTATTAAATAATGATTAAAATATACTGGTGAAATATTAACTTAAATACTATTAGTAAATTAATAAAGTTATCGTTATGTAAATGTATCATCCTTTATGAACCTCAAAGAATATTTTTAATATTTATTTATTAAACATTATAATTTATTTATACTTTACGGGTAATAGCTCTTTATACATATATTTTAATCAGTTAATATTTTACAGGTTTAGTAGTATTAAAATGGCAATATAAATTATACAAAAATTAAAAATCTATAATTTACATTATTTTCACAATGTTTTTGCTATATAAATTAAGTAGTTTAGTTCAGTTGAAATCAGTATGCAATTGGCTATAATTTCACAAAAATAATTTAGATTTAATCAATTTTAAAAAATCATTAGTTGTAATGTCATAAAATAAGTTACAATAAGAAACAGAGTATTGAACAATCTGATAGATCTCTTAATGAAATTAGTATATAATAGATTTGTTCGATAGGGTAAAGTAATAGAAATGGTTTTTCTGCGAAAGTTAATTACAATATTTGTATAAGAAATATTATGATTCACACTCATTGAAATGAGTTTGTAATTCAATTTATGGTTTTCTGATTGTTATTCGAAATAACATTTATAATTTCTTATTAACAATATTAATAGTTTCTTGTAAAAAACATTATGAACATTTTTATTCAAAAAAAAAAAGCTAAAGTAAAAACAACGCGCAACGATAAACAATAGATTGGAGTTCGTTATTATAGGCTTTAGAAAACTGATATCTAAAATAATTGTAGACGATCAAAGAGTCCTTCAAGAAAAACCCGAAAGTCTGGAAACACATATACGATCACAAAGAGCCGCAAAACTCAATTTTACCAGTTCCTTTTGATCATTTCAATCATTTCGAGAGGTTGCTTGTGCTGCGTTGCATCCGACCCGATAAAGTCATTCCAGCGGTGCAACAGTTTGTGAAAGGTATAAAAAGCTTATTTATTAATTTAATGTAATACAAAGTTGGTAGTGTTCTTTTATACGACATATTTATCTTAAAACAGAATTTAAATATAATATTAATTTTTTTCATAATATAAAATTAATTAAATAAGATATGACTTCTTGTGGACTGACTATGAATTACTATGAAACTTATATATTGGTTACTAAAATCAAGTTAGATCATATAAATATAAGTATTTATTTTAAATTAACTTTATTTCGGACGATGAAAAAAAGTTAAATAATAATTTTTGTTATTTTATCCAACTCGGAAATAACAAAGGAAACGTACCTTATTGATTCGAGGAAATTCATATAGTGATTCATTATTACAGGATAATGGCATCTTGCTTCGATCATATGTAATTTTCATACCTATTAACATTTATAACTGCGCATTAATTGCAGTTCAAATGGGTCAAGAGTTCGTGGAACCACCTCCTTTTGATTTAGCGGCATCTTACTCAGACTCGCATAGTTGCGTGCCACTTATTTTCGTCTTAACACCTGGTGTTGACCCTACTCTAACCCTTCTCAAATTTGCGGATGATCAAGGTTTTGGAACGAATCGACTTTTCTCTTTATCGTTAGGTCAAGGACAAGGACCAATTGCTGTAAAGCTCATTAACGATGGTATCAAGCATGGCAATTGGGTAGTTCTACAAAATTGTCACCTCGCTAAAAGTTGGATGCCTACTTTGGAAAAAGTACGTTAAAATAATATAAACATTTAATTTAAGTTCCATTATATAAATGTTTAAATTATTGTTTATTTATTTCTTTTCTACCGTTATTGATTTTTAATATTCACGTTCTATATTATTCAAAAGATTTATTATTCATTTTTGGTATAATAATAAAAACATTATTTCATATTAAATTGACAAATACTTCTACAATTTTAATATGATTTTATATGCATTATTGCATTCTTTAATATTATTAAAATATGACATATTTGTGTAAATAATATGCTGCAAATATATTTAGCAGAACATATTACATACATGAAAACATACGATTATAAATGAGAGTACAATTATAAATTATAATATACTATTTATATTATATTACATTATTTCTTGTTAATGTTTGAAAGAATTTTTTTCAAGGAACTTTAGAGTGCTATTCGACAAATAGAATATACAGTAATTTTTGTTAGTATCACGAGAGAGTATGCAATGAACTGAATTTACTAGAATAATGCTGCGTGAAAAAGACGCTTCTTTTGAGTCGTATTACTGTTAATATTAACAAATAAATCTAATCTGTAGGTCAGTACAATCTAATAGAATTTCTACTTATTCATATGGATGAATTGTACTGGGATTAGATATTGAATTGCTTTTAGTTAAATAACTAACACAATGAAAGTTATATTTATTTTCAGAAGTTATTTATTAAACATCTGTTTTCTTTTTCAATGATTATTGTATTGCATTTTAATGTTTTAATTTTTTTATCCATACTTTATATACAATTACAGTTATATACAATTAATTACAGATTCTTAAGAAAAATATTTAATTCAATTATATTTTAATATGAATTTACTTTTTTAATAAAAAATATTAATAGTAATTGAATAGGGTATATAGAG
This sequence comes from Psilanteris sp. ZL-2020, assembly GCA_022817085.1. NCBI lineage: Eukaryota > Metazoa > Arthropoda > Insecta > Hymenoptera > Scelionidae > Psilanteris > Psilanteris sp. ZL-2020. The sequence goes on from JABFQC010001661.1 coordinate 5,497, forward strand.
CTAATACTATTTTAGGGCTCTATTGGTGAGTCTTAAAGGGATGAAATCGTATCTTGATTGGATCCTAGTTAGGAAGGGGGAGTATAACGTCTGGGCAACATAACGGATCTGATTTGGTATACTTCTTTAGTACTTATAAAAATATATTCTTTTTTTAGAGTTTAGACGGATGTATAAAAGTGGGTACATTAAAAAAATGTAATACTAAAACAAATTAAAATAATGTATATAATATTTTACGATGTTTTATTTGGCTATTTAAATTAAAAATGTTTATTATTAATTAATAATATATAGTATATGTTAGAAATATGTTCATATTTTAATATAAGTACATGAAATAACTATTTTATATAATGCCTTATTAATTAAGTTTTGTATACATACAGAATAAATGATAATTAAGTAGCTGATAATTTAAAATAAGTCAAAATATATTAAATAAAATTAAGAATATTTTAACAACACAGGTAATAAAATGCAAGCATATGAATGGTACTTTATAATACATATTACTAATCGTTGTTTTGTATACCAAGTACTATATCAAGAATTCGTACTTCCAAAATACGTCTGTATTTTGGTTTTTAATATATTTAATATTAATAATTAATATCTGTATAATGGTCTTTAATATACGTTTGTAGAATGGTTCTAGAATTTTAAAAAATACTGATTATTCAAGCCAATATAGAGCAAAGCTTGATTAGGGATATTCATTTCGATGGATTATGTTATTCTTTTATTTTTATATTATTATTAAATACCCAGAATCAAAAAACAGATTGGCATTATTCCATTTGAATCATGATTTTGATAGGAGGCAGATTAATTTTCAAGTTGTTGAATTTCCCCTAATTTCATAGTACACATAGTTTCAGTTTGCATTTCTAGTGCATAAATTCATAATCTATTATAGAATATGAAATAGAATAAATGTTTTTAACAAATTATTTATGGTAGTTACATCATAAGTAAGTAATTATAACAGGTATTTGTAGTACGTTATAGAATAAAAATTAACCATAAAAATATTAGACACTAGAGTATTTGAACAAAAATTGTCATGATACATATATATTTTATCGAATTATAAAATTACACCACATATAATAAATCTTTAATTCGTAATTTATAATTTATATATGTCATAAGTTTTTTAATTTATTTTGTGTAATTTTGTTTAATATGATAATTCAAATACACTCCAACAATATAGAATTTATTAGAATTTGGAATGAGAATGTTATTGATAACATTAATTACGATATTAGCGGTGTATTTAACTCACATGTCTAAAAGGACAAAAAGGCAGACATAAGCATTATCAGAGGCATTATACATACAATACAAAATTGTTTGTATTAATGGAAAATAATAATATTTTAATATTCTAAAATTCAATGTACATATATTAAATAACGTGTACTGTACAATACCATATACATACACCTATTTTTATATGCATATGTTTTTTTATTTTAATAATAACATGGATAAAACGCAACACTAAATAATTTTTAAAAATTAAATAATGACATAAAATTAAAAACACTACATAAAATTACTTGTATATTATAAACTTATTTTTCTAGATAATTTGATTCAGAGATTTAAAATTGAATGCTACATTATATTTAATTATATAACTCAGAAATCATTATTCTTCTAGTGTATATAATTATATGAACTATAAAATACACATACTATTTGAAAACGAAAATAATTAAGAGTGGACATATTACATTCTAATTGTTTTCATAGTTTTAAGCTTTATATTATATACCCAGTTACTTATTTTCAAAACAATTCATGATTTAATATTGCAAAAATGTGTTTATACATAATATGAAACTAACATATAAATAATTAAAAGTTGTAATTAAAAAAAATACATTTTTCAATAACTAATTTATAAAATTCTAAAATAAAACATTGTTTAAGTTGTTCAAAGCAATCTCACAATATTTTTCAACCATATTATATTTTACTTTTGAACGTCGGAGTAATATGATTCTTTTGAATTTAGTATGCAATATTTAAAGTTCATTAATGTTTCTCTTTCTGTATTGTCCATTACTTATATTACCATTTAAATAATTGATGTGTAATTAAGATCATAATAGAAAAAGGGGCGAGAAAAGATATCCGTGGTTTTGAAATAACTAATTTTTTTTCACATTTCCAGATCTGCGAAGAATTTACGCCAGCTACGGTGCACCCTGACTTCCGACTCTGGTTGACGAGTTATCCGGTCGATCATTTTCCCGTGAGCGTGTTGCAAAACGGCGTTAAAATGACGAACGAACCCCCGAAGGGACTGCGCGCTAACATCATGCGCTCCTATCTGCAGGTGACGATTTGTTTTTTCCTTCCATCCTTCCTCCAGCTACCCATGCTCTATCCTTTCTCCCCACCCTGGCTGCTCCCAACTCCAGATAACATTTTTCAATTAGTAATGTAAATTGGAGCTTTGATCGAATATTTGATTGGAACTTGAAATTGAATGTTACAAGGTCTCGGGAAGCTGTATTGACGCGCCTGACGAAACGGTGTATCGAAAGCATCGGTCTTGCGCAGCTCTGTTTTGATATCAGCTCCCGCGACTGTCACGAGTCGCCGGTGCTGCGCCCATTTCACGAATTACGAATCCTTCGTCCGTTTCATTCAAATATCAAATATCGATTGCCAATGAACGATGTATAATTCACAAATTATACGCGACAAATATCTTTGTCGCGCTCTTTATTCGGTCCGCAGACCACCGATTTTCAAACTGCACCCGCGAAAACAACCGATTAGTCCTGTTCGCTCGAACGGATATTAATAATTTTGTAATAAGTTGTATCGAACAACCACGACGATCTGTCGGGATAAATTCGCCGGGCGCAACGTTGCACATTAAACAAAGTAACGCTTTTAGATTCATGAGCAATATAACTCGCCCGTAACGTTAACTTTTTATGAAAACAACGTTTTTCTCTTCGAGGCTTTGAAATACTGAACAATTTTCCAAATAGAATGACTGCTCGTATAAAAACCGTCATCAATTAAATAATGATTGATTGGAAAACAAAATTGGTTTTCGATGAAAAACAAAAATTAAATTGTATTTTATATATTGTTATATTAATGTAATATTATTAATGTTAATAGAAATATTTCAAATCTACGATTTTGATGCTTTTGATTCTAGGTAACAAATGAAGACATTTTTTATAATATAATACTTTAATAATAAATTAATATTTTATATAATATTTTAATCCTCTTATAAACGAGTTAATAGATTATGTATGATTGTTTATTATAACAATTATTGTAACTAAATATAGGATTAATACCATGTATACCGTCTCTCGAGGAATAACTTGAGGATAAAGGAAAATAATTAATTTAATTGATATATATATGCAAAATTTTATTTGATTATATAAATAATAATGGAATGGAATTGATCTTTCTAAAAGTATTGCTGGTATACAAAGAAATATAAAATAAAGTTAACATAATATAATGTATATAATATATAATATACAATATAACACAAGCTAAAGTAATTACGTTTTTATTATGTAGAGAATTTCGTTTTGTAAACGTTAATTAATTTTCCACGTTGAATTGTCATGTATTTTGATAGGAATATTATCGCATGCGAAACATTCGCTATTTATTCTGCTAAAGCAACGTAATTGTTTTTATTTCAAAAACTGTTTTATATTTATTGTCGAAAGTGAACTTGAATTACTCCATTTTCTGTGTGACAGCATTTTTTACATAAAAACATTGATAAATAGAAAACAATTTGCTTTGAAAATAACAATACATAACTAAATTTATCCGACAACTCTTGTTAGTTTTTAGTATTAAATTGTAAATTAAATGCATACGTGTATTTCAACTAAACCAAGTACTGCAATAATAGAAACTGACACAATTAAAGCTTGCATTGAAAACATTTAATTAAAAAATTCAGCTATCAAATCCAGTACTTTTTGATAAACATTTCATTAAATGATCATATTTGACAAACAAGGATAATAATTTTACTATCGCTTTATTTGATTTGTAATTGGATATATAATTCACAATTATTTGTATTATTTCTATAAACAATTATAATAAATATTGATGTGTATCTAGAATGAATAAATACTATTTAATTATATTTTAAAACCGACAACGATGTTTTTTTGACATTTTGTTATCAATTTTACTTGTAAACGTCGTAATATTTTAAAAATTAATGTTTGTATAATATTTTGAATAAGTAACTTATTTTATAAAGCAAACATAGTTTATACGACTTAAGTGTGAAAATGATTAAGATAGCGAATTTACTTTTACAGAATAATACTTATTATGCTCTATTATAAAAAAAGCTTTTAAAAACTTTATGTAAACCCACCGTTGTTTTAAATTATTTGTATTAATTGTCATATTGGAAACAGTACATTTTTTATTTAAAGGAGTTTACTATTCTTAATTTAAATTAATTAATTAAATCTTGCAAACGCGTTATTTTTTTATAGAAATACATTTAAGTTTAAAAATACAAGCTTTAGAAATTATTTCAAGAGTGTTGATTTGTATAATTGAAATGTTGTTGTAGAAATGTAATAAATAACTTTCTTTTGTTAAATCACGACACTGTTTTCAGAAAATCTGATCAAACAATTATTTTCAGGATCCATTAAATAATCCAGACTTTTTCGAGAGTTCTAAACAAGAGAACTTTTTTAAAGCTCTAGTTTTTTCTTTGTGCTTCTTTCATGCCATTGTGCAAGAGAGACGAAAATATGGAGCCTTGGGTTGGAATAATCCTTACGAATTTAATGAAACCGATCTAAGAATTAGCGTGACGCAACTGCAAATCTTCCTAGATCAATACGAGGATGTTCAGTTCGTTGCTTTAAAGTATCTAACAGGTAAGGACTTTTTTAATAAATATGATTGTTCATTGAAAATAAAGAATAAAGCACGATATTTTTATATTAAACGTAATTTTTACTTTACTTTACAAGTACCGAATTCGGAAACAAAGTCCAAAAGGTATTCAAATTGAATGTTTAAAAATAAATTTGTTTTTTAAAGATGTTCAGTCAATAATAGTTTTACGTATAATTTATAATAGTATTATAATAATATTATAATAAATTATTGTTTAATGTTGTACATAAAAACAAGACGATAAGTTTGATTAGGTACTGTAAAACCTATGAATTAAAAATTTTTATTTGAAAATTCAAAGTTTTTTATCGATTCACTCTCAAAGAAGAAAAAAATTAATTTTTAGTGCACATTCAAAAGCTAAAGAAATTACTTAATAATTTATTTTTTGATTTTTAATAAAACATTTTTTTAAATAATTGTCAATTGTGATTAAAAATTAGTTATATATAAATTATATAGCATAATAAGAATTTGTAAACAAATTATTTTGATATATTTATTTAATAATATTTTGGATTTCATTATTCAATTTTATAATTTAATAATAATATATGCAATATAATTTTGTATATTATTTATACAATTATTTATATATTTCTAAATTATATAGAAATGTCTTGAAAATTGTTTTTAAAATGAGAAATAGGTACATAATTTAATTTAAAAATATATTTTATATGTATTTATGTTTAACATAAATGTATTTTTATTAAACAATGTTTATGTCATTGTCAGTGCAAGTTTCTCAAACCAAAAGTAACTAATTTTAAGTGAGTGCTGAAAGCCACTTTCGCGTGTCAGCATTGGTATGCATTTTAAGCTTTGTGGTTTAAAGAACAAAGTTACAGTACTACCTATGAAATCACCTATATTTATGTTGACAAAAATGAATTATATTTGTAGATATATTAATTTTTGACTTTGTAACTGTATACAAATTGTAATACTGCACATTTTATTATAATTAATATTCACGTTTCTCATGATTTGTATACTTAAAACTAATATATGTTAAGTAATTAATAATATCTGAATGTAATAACATGTTGCTGTGGTTTTAAAATCAAGTTATATATACACTATTTAGTTTAAACAGTATTAATGTTAGTTTAAGTTTAAATATATAATTAATTTACATTATAATATATCCTTTAATCATAATATACATATAATATATGGTAACACTTAATTTTGTACACAATTTTGTATTAACATTCTATTGTCGAAATCAGATTATGAAATGAACATTACAAAAAATAATGTGAAAGAAAATAGTTTTCTTGGTAGCGGACAAAAAAGCAGTTTAAAATGTTAGCGTTGCGCAGGTGAATGCAATTACGGAGGTCGTGTCACCGACGAATGGGACAGGCGCACCCTTAATACGATTCTGGCCAAGTTCTACTGCGAAGGCGTAATTACGGATCCCAATTACGTCTTTGACGAGAGTGGCATTTACTACGTACCCAGAGTGACCGACCACACCCACTTTTTGGAATACATCAAATCTTTACCAGCAGAAACCGGTCCGAGTGTCTTTGGCATGCATGAAAACGCAGACATCGTCAAGGATCAACAGGACACTGATTTACTTTTCACTTCAATTTTACTCACACAGGTTATTTGTTTGATTTTAAACATTAATCTTGAACTCTTTTACGGGGCCATTATTATAATTTATAAATATGTTTATACGCTTAATTAATTATTGCCAGGTTTTTACATTGTTTGATACAATCAATATTAGTTGAATTAAATTGAATGCAACTTAAAGTATTTCCGTTTACTAATTTTGTTGAAGATTATTCGTTTTTTTAAATTCTTTGCTTACTTTTTTATATTACAGGATGCGGCCGGTGAATCTGCCGACGAGGGTTTATCGCCAGAGAAGCTGGTGTACACAATATCAGAAGACATACTATCGAAATTACCGCAAGAATTTAATCTTTTAGACGCAATTACTAAATATCCGACGTCATACGAACAGAGTATGAATACAGTTTTAGTGCAAGAAATGGGAAGGTTCAATAAACTTTTACAGACTATACGCAGAAGCTTGATTAATGTTCAGAAGGCCATAAAAGGTGACTTTCCTTTCTGCTTAATTTCATTCATTCATATTAATAACGTACGTTTATTAATTTAAATTAGTGTTAATAATTTTTCATTTATTTTACAGGACTCGTGGTCATGAACTCGGAATTGGAACAAGTGTACTCGTCGATAATTACAGGAAAAATCCCGTCTAATTGGAAAAGGGATTCCTATCCTTCGCTCAAGCCACTTGGCAGCTATATTTCTGACTTTTTAAAACGACTTAATTTTTTGCAGGTATTTTGAATGATGTATATATTTATCTGCATACAAATTGTAAAACTAAAGTAATATTTAAAAAATGTAATTTTATTGAAAAACATGTGAATATGTTTTTAGCGTAATATAATATGATTTTCATATTAATTTTTTATTTTGTTTACTTTTTTTTAATTAATTTTAGATTTGGTATGATGAAGGTGCGCCAATTTCTTTCTGGATTTCGGGTTTCTTTTTTACTCAAGCTTTTTTGACTGGTGCGCGACAAAACTATGCTAGAAAACATTTAATTCCCATTGATCTTCTAATTTACGACTTTGTGCCACTGAAAAACACTGTGTTTACTCAATCTCCAAGTGATGGAATTTACATTTATGGCTTGTTTTTGGATGGTGCAAGATTTAACAAAGATACTATGAAATTAGGTGAATCGTTGTCAAAAGTATTGTTCGACACAGTGCCATATGTAAGAGTTCTTTGTATATTTTAAAATTGATTTTGTCAAAATGTGTAATTTGAATTATGTTATAAATTAAGAAGTCGTTGTATAATTGAAGTTTTTCTGCACTTATAGTTTTGGCTTTTGCCCATGACGCAAGAAGAAGTTAAAGAACGTCCTACTTACACGTGTCCCGTTTATAAAACTGCTGAACGAAGAGGTGTACTCTCAACTACAGGACACTCGACCAATTTCATCATTGCTATGAAACTCCCTACGGACCAACCGCCTGAACATTGGATAATGCGCGGGGTTGCTATGCTCTGCCAATTATCACATTGAGAACACTTCATTTTTCATTTCGTTTTAAAACATATCAAAAAATCTATTTTAAATCATTTATTGGAAATTTATACTCTTGAAAATTGTACTGTTCCATTAGAAAAATTATAATATTATATTTATAATAATCAATTTTTAGGCGATAAAATAATAATTGCAGTATAATTAAATTTAAATAATTAAATAATACTGTAACCATATTTGTATAATTATTATATAATAACATATTATATATCATTTATTTAGTGTACTTTTACGTAGTCTATGAATGATGGCAATCAGTAAGTTATGAATATTACATATTAGCAAGATAATTAAATGATCTTTTTATTTATCAAAAGTTTAATGAAAGATAAAAATTCATATTTAATTTAGGTCCAATATTTCTGTATTTCCGTAACTTTATTTTCACGACGATCTTTCTATCAGATTCAAACTTTATAAGTTTATAATGATCTTTATTAGGTTGAGCATAGTTTCATTTAATTTTAATTTGGATATGAGGACTTTTTATTTATTTCGCGAATCTTTACTGGATATTACTTTTGTCTGACAAAATCTTACGTTGTACTTAAACATAGTTTGATAAAAAAGAAAATACGTATATTTCACAATAATGGTAAAAAATGTACAAATATTTGCCATCCACCGCGTACAGTAATCATAAAGATTTCGCTCAACGACTGCTTTATTTCACTATACGCTTCTTTCCTTCTTTTCTTATCAATCTATGCCAAGAATATTTTGAAATTTAATATCAAACATGGCAAGTAAAATTACATCAGTACTATTTTAACTTAATAATAATACTAATTTGAAAGTAATTATTATAACTTTGCAAAGTAAACAATTTTAAAATTCATATATGGTAAATGAGAAATATAGTGTGCTTACAACAAGATTTGTTCACCTAGAAAAATTTGTCATCGAACCTTGCTAGAGTGATTTTCCTAAATCTATATATTTTAGAAAAAATACTTCATAAATATAAGTCAATTTAATAAAACAATGTATTATGTTAAAAAGCACACAGGTATATACTACAGTTATAGTATAATATAAAGCGAACCCGGAATTTAATGAATAAAGTCAATAATTCATGTATCAATATTATATTGTATACATTTTATTGTTTAATCATTACAATTTATACAATTTTCCAGAAATTATAACTCCATTAAACATTTTCAATGAAAATCATGTATAAAATTAATATTTCTTGATTCTTACAATTATTTATGTCAGGTGGATTTAAATGATAATGATGATTTCAGGAAATTATTTCAGTAAGGGTTAATAATTTTAGAAAATTAAAATCTTTGATTTGAATTCATAAATTCAAAACTTCTAACGAGGGAATAAATTTTTAACAATCTATGTATTAGAATAACACGCGATTTAAGTATATTTCTTTAAAGTTATTGTTTCATTATCTAACATTATAATAGCATTGAAGCAATCATCATCCCGTATGCGTCATATTTATAAAACACAATTAACTGTTGAAAATCAGTACACGTCGTTTAGTAATTTCTCAGCTCATTTTCAATTGGTAATTCCGCTATGCACTTGTATTAACGGTATCCAGAGCAAATTTTCTCTCGTGTTTAAGACCTTAACGGATGAATCTACGAGTCATTGACACGTAACTTCGTAATATTTGTGCAGTCGTTTTCAGACCCGTAAACATCGACAAATTTTGCATCGAAAACGATACTGATGGATGTTGTACATATCCCATGGATATTTAGTATGTATGAAATTTTGCGAAACCACCGCGGGGAAGGGGGTTACTCTACCCATTGAAGGTAGGGAGGGGTGTTCCTGGTGATAAAAGCAAACGAAGACTGACAAGAAGAGAGAAAGACAGAGAGAGAAAGCTCGAAAGAGAGAACGTTGAAAAAGGAGGAGGAAGAGCAAGCGAGAGAAACGACGAATGCAAGAGAGTCACATGGGAAAGGGGAAAAGTCGAGGTACAGGGAGAGATCAATACGAGGTCGCTAGGCAACGAGCCTCCGGCGAGAACGGTCCGGGTAGACAGGGTGCCGCCAGCAGGCCGAAGCCTCCCATCCCTTTTCGTTCCTTGTCATGCTTTGCCGTGCTTTGCCACCCTCTTGCTGTACCATTCCATTTCTAGCGTTTTGTCTTCGTTTTACTGTAGCTCTCACTCGCTTTATCCCGTCTCTCGACGCGTGTCTTAAATGCACGCGATTTTAGAACAATTTTGTGTTATCTTGCACGACCCGTGAATTCGTAATTGGCTATTAGTTTTCCCAATATGGGACAAAGCGATCTCTATTCTTATAACTCGACAATTGACGTTTTTTTACATCGTTTCGGATTATAATTTGTTTCAATGGATAAAAATGGCAACGAATAAATATAAGAAATGCATTTTAACGTTTACGTATATATAACATTTAAAATAGTCAGTTGTTTACCAAATCATTCATTTTTGTATATAAAATTCAATTATTTGTAAAACCGTGGTAATTAACTATTACGAGTGGTAACTCAGAATTTCTGACGTAAATTTTTAACTTAATAATATTGTGTAGTTTCAAATTCATTTGAGCGCATACAATGTTGGATAGTAAATTTATATAAATAAGTCGTTTTGTAAACTGAAAATAGATGTAACGAATCATTATTTCAGTGATTATTCAAAAGTAATTATAATCTTCTATATATAAATAAAAAATAATATGCGTATGTATTATAATACAATCAATTATTACTTTCATTTAGATCTGTTTTAACTCAGTTTGTTATACGTTGCATCTATAAAAAAAGGATATACTCGAAAGTAAAATCGAAATGTTGCCAATTATTTATTCAAATGTTTTCAAGGGTTTCAAACTCAAACGTATAATAATATAAATTTTGATACTATGAATAAAAACAGAAATAAGATATTGAAAAATTATTAATATAATCAATTACTCAATGATTTTATGTAAACATATTAAATTGTACATATCAATTGTATTATATTAAAAAGTTTCGAATGATAAGTATTAATAATGTTTGTACTATTTTTGTGTATAATTGAATACTTACTAATGACAATAAATTTTCGTGTTATTCTTATATGATATGAATTATCTACAAATTGGACGTTTTTCTTTGTTCTACTACTTTTTAATTTCTCGAATTCTTTTGCTTTACGTGACCCTATGGAATGAAATTAAAATAATTTTCTTAGATTTTATATAGATCGATATTGTCTTTGCTTTTGCCTTTTATACAAATAATTGCAGATAGGTATTTAGAACTGTAATTCTCGATTTGAAATTTGCGAACTTCTATTTTTTCTACTAGTCAATTATCAAATTAATTATAAAAATTAAGTATTTATATTAGAATGATAGCTATTAAAATTATTCTTAATGTTTTTTTTAATTAGTGTTTTAAACAATTTCTTACAAATAATTTTGTAATATAACACATTTTATTAGTAAATAATATAATCAACATCATCCTTACAAAAGCAAGTAGGCAATTATGTATTGTGTTACATTTTTATTTATTTGTTATTTATCTAAATTATGTTTTTGTTCTGGTTTGAGCTTTCTTTTGGAATTTATAATGTTATAAATAATGTTATAATTTTATAAATTATATAATGATAAATTTTACATTAAGATAGTATAATTATTATACTGAAGTGTTGATTGTTTATACTAAATAATGATATTAAATCTTTGAAAATGAAAACATTACTGTTTTTAAAATATTGATAAATGAACTGAAATTTCATTCATAAACATAACTCACAAGCAATTAAATTTAGTCGTTTAATATTATATTTATTATATTAATAGTTTTATAAAATTATTTTAAATTTCCCATTTTCGATACACGGTCCTTTATAATAAAGTATAATAAGATATTACGTACCTTTTGTAATGTATATTTAATTATAATTAATTATGTAAATAATTAATCACAGAGATTATATATTGTATTAAATTAAAATATATTTATTTTATTAAATACGTTAAAACTAATATTATAAAAAAATTCAATTTAATTAATAAATACAATTATTTATACCGAATTGTTTTAATTTTATTACATTGAATATTCCTGAAATAGTAAAATATTAGTTATTTATTAATATTTAATATATATTTTATTTAGTATTCATTAATTATACGTGTATTTAATATATTTATATGAAATATAAGGGAAACAATAAAAGAGGACTAATAGGAAATTAAAATGATGAGTGAAAACTTCAGAAAATTGTTTAATTAAAACATAAATTCAATTTAATGCATGAATTCAAAACACCATTATTTTTCAAACAAAACAAAATATTTATCAATTAAAGGAAAAGTTCTTTTCAGCATAGTTTTTTCAATTTTTAATTTGCAATAAACTTATAGCAACGCCCTTTATAAAGGTTATAGATTAAAGATATTATTTAAAAAAATAATGTATGATTGTATACACGAATAACATACGAGTTTAAATAATACGATTTTACTATTTAGTTTAGTTTTTCAAGATTATAAAATAATATGTGTATATTTAATCATATTTTTTTATAACTGCTACAACGAACATTAAGGATATAGAAACCTTAAAAATTTTCATTCAAAGTATATGTTCGTAATATAAATTTTAAAATGTTTATAATACTTTCTAAACCCATGGATGTGTTATATATAAAAATGTAGTTAGCTTAGTGTGTAACAGCCGAAATTTTGAACTTACAAAAATAATGATGATGATTTATTAAATAATTTTACAACATAAAATGTAAATCATATAGTGATGGTTTAAAAAATTAACATTATGTTACGATATGCTACGCATTTCGATTTTATATATATACAAAAAAAATATAGCCCTGAAATTATAAAAATATTTAACATAAACAAACAAAGAATAATTTTATAAGATTCATTCTGACATGAATCTTA
>JABFQC010001662.1:0-18465 GCA_022817085.1 Psilanteris sp. ZL-2020
ATACTGTATATATCAGTCATGTGAATTTTAGAGGTAAAAATGTGGATGATACATATTTGATGTTATGTGACAGTTACTGTTTAAAAATAAAATATTGTCAGTGATTGTTATATGTGTAATAGTTTTAATATCAACATTTTCTGTTATTTTTTATTGTTATTTATAACAAAAAAGATATGTTACAAAACATATTGAACGTATTTACTGTAAACTTAAGTTAAACTATATATATGAATAAATATACATTATAAATGGTAATGAAAAAATACTTAAATATAATATTTTAATTAATTTACGTGTAATTGTTTAAGTCTAAGTTATGTGTTATGTATTTATGGGGTTTTGTAATTTTGTTTACAGGACGTTATGAGCGAGTACGAACGAATCAAACGTTCGTGCTTAAAAAATGGAGAACTTTGGGAAGATCCAGAATTTCCAGCGACCCAGGCTTCGGCTTTCTATCACCAGACCCCGCCGTTTCAATTTCAATGGAAGAGGCCGAAGGTAAATCACAAGAATGTTGTGTAAATCGGAATAAATTCACTTTCTACATTATCACAGTTTATTCATATTGATTTCTATAATGCTTAAGTCGAATGATAACTGTTGCTTTGCTATAACTGAATTTAAGGTAATATTTTTGCTTTAGGTAAAGCTGTTGATATCATGTGTAAATTGTCTAACTTATTAAATCCTAAATTTGTTAATCAAATAACTTTTCTAAACGTTATATATTTCATATTTACTAAATTATATAAAAATTTAAATGATACACTTTCAATATATATTATATAACATCTAACATGTTACTTGTATGATATCAAAATTTAAAATGTAATATATTATTTATTTATTATCGTATATCAAGAATATATATTTAAATTATTTAAACGCATTTTAAATTCAGTAATTTCGAATAATTAAAATAATAATAAGTATTATTATAAGGATAAGTAGAAATATTTTTTAAATATTTGTATAAATTAATAATATATATTAAAATAGTAAGTATACTAAAAGTTTTAGTATTGTATATATTTCCAAGTATTAGACGATAATTTCAAACGAGTTCGATAAGCATTTAATTTGAGTTTTTTATTCTTTTTATAATTAATCTTTCTGATAATTATAACACCAATGACAATTTTTCCTACAGTTTATATGTATTTTTATTCCTTTGGTTGGTTTAAATAGTGAAAAGAGAAACGTTCTATTCTACCGCAGTAAAAAGTTTTGTATTATTTATTTTTTTCCCTGTCGTTTTGATTCTTTTTAAAACCAATAATAAAATAACGACTTTTACTCACATATATTGAAAAATTGTTATTCCAAAATTGTCAGTATTTTTTGATTAACAAAAACGCTAATTTGAAGCTATGTGATTGTAAACAAATAATTTTGAACGTAACATAAAGAAACAGTTTTGCATTTTGATTGCATATATTATATTGATCCAGTTAATACAAGCCAGCATTCGTTTGAAATTTCAGGAACTGTGTAATCGACCGATTTTCGTAAGCGACACACCGACGCAATTTGACGTGATACCTGGCAAAATGGGTACGTATTTTATGTTTTTATTATTCTATACGCGTTATGTCTTGTTGCAATGACGTTTTGTACACATGTGTAAATATCAAAAGATAGGTATTATACGGGTACAACCATGATTTCACGGTTCGGATTAAGCGAGCAAGCTCACAATTCACGTCGGTGAAACTTTCTTCTCAGACAAGCATATAACGTCACTATCAGTAGTAAATGTTATAATATGCGGGAATTGATACGTAAACAACGTAACGATGCACCAACGAAAGTACATTCGATCGATACAATTACGTTGGATCAACACCAATTAGTAACATTGCGAACCCAATTAATTTGCAGCGACATTAATAAACTATTATTTGTTGTAAAATGTTGCGTTATGAGGGACTCATTTGTATACCCATGGAACTGTAGAAAGTTAAGAAAGTGGGTGGGGTGGTATGACTCTTGGCGTGTATCACGTAACGCCAAGTATCCACTGCTAAACTATATGTATATATATATACACGTAGGTATATAAATATATTAGTTAGGTGGTTTTTCATAAAGGTATACATCACGTACTGCGTTTTACTATTTGAGGAAATTATTCACTTCGGCAACCAAACCTACTGCTTTTGATGGTTTTGTTTTCACATTGGTCGTTTACTTTCCTAAGTTGGATAACTGTTTCGATAAAATGGAAAAGATAATATT
Organism: Psilanteris sp. ZL-2020; assembly: GCA_022817085.1. NCBI lineage: Eukaryota > Metazoa > Arthropoda > Insecta > Hymenoptera > Scelionidae > Psilanteris > Psilanteris sp. ZL-2020. The sequence continues at coordinate 2,245 of JABFQC010001662.1, forward strand.
ACAATGATAACTATTATTCACAGAAATAAAATGCTTCTGTAAATAATTGCTTGTTTTCAAAGAAGTCCATTTTTAAAAGTAAAGTTTGCTGCGAACGTTTTTTTAGTTAAAATTGGGTAATAGATTTTCCATATATATGACTGTTTGTATTGAAATTATGCATGCTGTATTTGTTTGAAAGTTTAATCTATATATAGAACCAATCGTAAAATGATAAATGCAAATAATAGGTTAGCGAAATACATTATTTAAATCAACTGGGAATTACTTTTATAATATTTTCTGTAATTTCTGGCAATTAATCATTTTTGCATATTTATTTTTGTTTTATATTTATATTATATACATTTATATATTATATTATATATATATTTATTTATTAAATATTTTATACTTTTATGTATGTATTTTACAATGTCTTTTATTACATAAATAATATATATTAACTTGTATAGACGTTATTTTGTTTTTGTATGTGTTTTTTTTAATGTAATGATTAATTATTTCATCAATTGAATTTTTACAAATAATAATTAATTAGAAAATAATAATATATATTTCATAATATGTAATATTTAATAACGCCTAATATCTTATGTATCAAAAAGGAGGGTGATTATGTCATACTCGTATGTCGTAATCAAATTATCATTACGCAAAAAAAGGAAAAAAAGAAATGATACTTTATAATACTAATTAACAAGCGTGAATTCTACGTTGCTATGCTTTCAAGTAAATCACAAGCTCCAGTTAGAAGTAGTTAATTTTTATTTAAATAATCAATTTAATGTTTCAAATGAACTATTAAATACAGAAGAAAATGTTTGACAATTTTGAAAAAATTGACAACACTAACGAAAATAGTTAATTTAATTAATGCATATGTGAAACAATAATTTACTTGCATGTAGATATTATCCTTTTTCTTACGAAACAAATCTTCAGTTAATTTATATATAATCCCTAGTAGAAATTTGTCTAGTATCTCGTGAGTTACTAGAGAATTTGTATATAAAATATCTAGTAACTTGCGAGTTACTTGAGAAATTTCTACTTGGGATACTATTTACATTTTCAAAATTCAACATTACCATTTCATTTCACACATTCAATATATAATTTGTTTTTGTAAATATAATTGAAACTTGATGGTTTGGTAAAATTGCTAGTTCTCTAACAATACTTTGAATTGTGCATACAACGGTATTTTCATTAGATGTAATGTTTAAATGTTCTAAAACAAAATCATCTTTCCTTAGCTAGCATATCAAACCCTGACGATAGAATGGTTTGATTGAAGTTGAATTGTTTCATGATGTCTATTGATACGGTCTTTCTAGAGAGTAAAATTTAACCACCTGCCACAATTGAGATGTAGCACCTCTTGCTTCATTGATAACTGATTGTCTGCGACTATTCAAACGAAGGGACGGAGTTTGCTTCACGGTCGAATTGCCTCGAAATCGTAAGAACCCTGAAATCGATCATTTCGAGAACGTGGGAAAGAAGTGGTGTGATTATACTACCTGCTCTTTTCCGGCCACGAAATTTGTATTTCACGTGTAACAAAGCGGAAATTTTCTCCTACTCCTTGTGATGGTTCAGATAGTTAAATTTTCATTCACGCTAACATCGCAAAATCTTTGAATTACTATCTCTGTGAACAATTTCTTAAATGACAACTCACCCAACCGTTTTTTCCTCTTTTTTTTTTTTTTTTTTTTTTGATTTATTGAATCGTGGAACGTACTATTGTTTCATGCAGAAAAGTTTGTTAATTAAAGAACGACTTCATCAATATGTCGGAGAAGTGTTTAAACAGTTTCGGAGTATAAATGTAAATTATGTTTTTATACAGTGTAGAATTTATTTATATTATATGTTATATACGAAAACTGTATTATGAAATTAATTTCAATTATAATTTTATTGTTTTACTTTGATTTCTGAGGTATGAAAGGGAAACTTTTTATTGTTTTGTATTTACAATACACAAAACTTTGCACAGAGAGAATAAAATGTAATTGCAAAAACCCGCGATATTTGTTATGACTATTATTAGTTTTTATTTGAAGATTTATATTATTATATTAACATATTATATTCTATTAATAATTATTTCTATGATCATACAACTTTTCTATGGTACTCAAGTTTTCTATGGCATACAACTTTTATTTGTTATTATTATTAAATTATTTAGTTAACTCTGGAGCAATTCCAATGTAAAAGATACATATGTAAAATGAATATACATCCCATGTTATAACTACTACTTCAATATTTCGATATATAAATATAATCTGTTGAAAATATGAACTGAAGTAGTAATTCCATTTAATATATAAGGAATACAATTTTTTTTTGTTTTTTAATATGATTATTAAACTTGAAAATACTGATGCAATGTTTCTCGTTGTATAAATTATACACTTATGCATACGTGAATAATTTCACAGTAAGAATTTGTCTATTATTTATGAATGCAAATAAATATTAATTATAGGAAAACACGCGATAAGACAAAATTACAGTTATGTTGCAATTAAAAATGAATAAACATTGTAAATGATTCTGTGGGATTATTGTGCGTAATGCGACGTTGCAAGGAAATAGGTCAAATGTCAAATCTAAGAGAATTAACGGAAAGCAAGAGCAACAGGTGACACATCGCATATGATTGCTGTAATTTCTTAATACTTTATAATACATTTAAATCTTTTGACTAAAACGTGATTCGCGATTGTCCTGTTTCAGGTGATAAATGGCTCGTATCATGTTTGGGTGTATTACATTTAAGCAAGGGGCTATTTTATCGCGTCGTGCCAGCGGACCAAGGATTCGGCATCGGTGTATCGTCGGATGATACGCTGGATTCTTCACCAACCGTGGAATATTGCGGGGTATTTCGCTTTCGTTTATGGTGGTGCGGCGCCTGGGTCGAGGTATTGGTCGACGACCGCCTTCCGGCTGTTCACGGACGTTTGGCCTTCGTTCAATGTCGTCACAGCGATCAGTTCTGGCCTGCACTTTTGGAGAAAGCTTATGCCAAGTGAGCCAACCAGTCTCCTTCAATTATTTCTTCATGCTTCGCGTCATAACTCTTTTTGCTATTGCTCTCCACTTGCCATTTCATTTCAAACCATCCAGCGAAAGTTAACGATCGATGAAATAATTTTTTTTTAATTTTTCACTTGAATTTAAAGGCTACAAATCTCTGTAAAAAAGCGTTTTATATTATTATGTGCACTGAATAAGCATTTAAAAATGCTAAATATTATTTTAAAAAGAAACTTTTTAATTAACTATAAAAACTATAACATACAGTTACACTTTAAGAGAGACTATAAAGGAATTGGTTATTATCTAGTTATTATTAAAGTATTAAACAAATGAAACTAATTATTTCTTGTATTAATAATAATATAACAAATAATATTAAACAAAACAATTGCTTTTTCTGATTAAATGCATTTTGTGTGAAATTGAAGGAAACACACAAATGTATAAAGTGTCTTTTATTAATTTTACGGTTAGTTTTCGGATAAGATAAACCTTTTACGAAATAAAATCTATATCGATTAAATTTTAATTACAATGAAGATATACAAAATGTATATTAAACAAATATTTAAATGAGCATTATTTAAAATAATACTTTTTTTTTTTTTAAATTAAAATTATATTAAATCAATTTCATCATTAAAAATTTGAAAACACATATAATGTAATTATTTATGTGAAATGAAAAAAGATACTTAGATCTTTAAGTAATAACTTAATTGATTTTATTTCCTTGGTTTTAATATAAAGCATATAATACGCTTTTTAATATTAAAAAAATTATAATAATATTACCACAAGAAACTATTATTTATAAGATGTTAATATATTTTATAATAATAAAAATCATAATAGTTAAATAAAAGTTATAAAGCATTTATTTGTGAATAATATATAATCGTTTTAAAGCCTGGACGTACGTTCTTCAAAGTAGCTCAAATGGAAGAGCAATTTACTGGTACACGAGGAGAAAAGATTGTAAAAAAGAAAAGAATTATTGACTTGTTATGATTACATGGATATACTTTCCAAAAACAAAAACATTCAAATTTAACTATTACGAATTATTATCTCACTTATCAAAACTTCAAACATGTTTAAAATTATAAATTGAATGATAAATATTGTAATTGTTACAACAAGATGAACCAATAATTCCTGCTGCTTTATAAAGAAAATTTCAAGAAAAATTATATTTTATTTTATATTTTACTGTATAATAATATTAAATATACTTGTGAAAATCACTTATGATTATTATATAAGTAAGAAATTTATATATAATCATATTATATGAGCATTAATGGATACAATTATATAATTTTATTCTACAATTTTATAATAAAATTTATACCAAGTTTCTTCTTTTTTTGTCTGTTAAATATCCTTGTCTGTAAAAATAGTTTTGTTCTGATATATTTAGAGAGTTTTTCAACTCTTTATATTAATAACAATTGGATAATTGAATCATATTTCATGCACAACTGTCTAGAATATCTAAAATAAATATATAAAATAGAATATTTTATCCCTTATAAATTTGCCAAATATTTTCATTTACTTCAAACAGTTTATATTCCACGTTTTGAAATACAATACTATGCAAACGTTTGGTCAGTTTGGTCACTTTATCCATATAAAGCTTTCTATTTGATCATTGGAGTTTAATATATTAGCATGTGCTACGCATTCAAGCAAAGTTGTCTTTATTGCAACTAATCAATAATTCAACAGAAATACTTGATAAGACATACAGTATATTCCTTATCACGTCGCTGTTGAGTTTGTGACCGGATATCGCAATTATATGTAAAAATGCAAGAGTTCTGTTACACCATTTTGCGATTTATCGTAAGTGAAAGTGTTCGATTTGTGGTTCCTGCTTTAGATCAATCTTGGACACGCGATCAGATCTTATTTATCTATTTTCGACGTCGAAACTTTTTGTGCATTGAAAACTGTTGATACTAAGAAATTATATTGAACTTAACGAATTAATCATATTTGTTTTTAAATTTAAACAAATGTTTACGACTGCCTACCATGCGGAGCCAAGTTCAGTTTCTTTTGCTTAGGTTAAGAAAAATTAAATTTCTGCTCGGTATATCTGCCCATCGGTATTTTACGTGGAATTTGAATTGCATGATAATCATATCCACATTGAAATCTAGCGGGCACTCGTACGTGATTAACATTACACTTATGTGCACCTCAAAATGCTAATAACTTCACAATGTGAATCGAATAACTCACGATTGAAAAAAAACTTGTATAATTATGCACTAGCTTTTATTAGAAAACGAATAAATAATATGTTACGGAACATTAATATTTTAGTCAGATATATTAATGATCTATTTAGTACCGCTAATAGTTGTAGGGATTATATGTTACTAAGTCTTCAAGTTTTACTTATTTTTTCGGTCAATAAGCTCGGCCCCGTTCTGTACTTGAGAACAACTCGTTAATATATATTTTCTAATTCTTTATTTGGTAAAAACGTACTTCTTAACTTTCTTACCAGATTATTTTTAATGAATGTGTTGCTTGCATTGGTCGAAAAGAAATTATTTTTAAAGAAACTTCTTCTGTTATGTTAAATGATTGAAAACATTCCAATAAGCTTATATATATTTATATATATTATATAATAAATTAATCACAAATATTATATCATATAAAATTAGGCTCAAATTTGTTTGTTACTTTTACATGCTTATATAAATATTGTTCCATATTTTTCCAAATATTATATCCCTAGTAATTTGATTAAATATATGCATGATATGTTAAAACTATATGGTCCATATGCTAATCAAATTACTAAGGATGTATAGTAAAATTGACTAGTTTAATAAATATGTCGTTTTGAATAAGCACATTAAATTTTAAGTAATGTTTATATAGAATTTTATTGAAAAGCACTAAATAGTTATATTTTATATTTATATATATTTAATGTGCAAAAAATGTGAGTATTACTTGTAAGATGGAGACTTATTAAATGAATTAAACGTGTAAAATGTTATTACAGATTACACGGATCATACGAGGCTCTTAAATATGGAACGCTTTTGGACGGTCTATCGGATCTGACTGGTGGCATCATTGAGAGTATAGCTATTCGGCAGGATCCAACGGCTTGCGGTCGTGCACTAAATAAACTTTTAGATATGACTTCTCTTATTACTTGCACAGTAAACAATAATCAACAACAGGTTTGTAAATATGCATTGAATAAACAGTATATTCTGAAAACTTTAAAATAACTGATGATCTACAATTTTATTATTGATGTAATGGATGAGATTATATATATACAAATATTAACGTTGAATAATTCTTACATATAATGTTACGGCTTGTTCTATTTTTTTTAATATTAATTATAACTTACATTATTCACAAAATGAATAAGAAATATTTTTTAAATAAAATATTTTGCGATATTATATTATTTAATTAAATAAGATTTAATTAAATAAATATTTTCCATATTTTCGATTCTTATCAATACACCATTTAATTAATAAATTATATTATAATAAAGTTCTATTACAATAAAGATTGTCATTTAAATTATCCATAATCTTTAAAAATCCTCTTACTTTATAAACTGAGCGATCAAATTTTCAAAATAATTTAAGCTTCTAGACAATTAACTGCATATACTTTTATGTATAAACGAATAAGCAGAAAGCATTGTAACTACAAAGACATTCCTTTACGAATTTTTGTCCATCAAGAATAATTAATTTATGGATTCACTTTGAAAAATTACCTCACTTCTGTAATGTCACTGGAGTATATATATGTCTGGTTTTATTATTATTATTATATTTGTATTTTTATACTTTGACACTTATTAAAAAATTTGTTTCCTCTGATGAATAAAATCGTAACAATTGAACTTGTCACTATTATTGCGAGTAATTGAATACTTGTAGCAATCAAACTGTTGTTTGTGTCGTAAAGTTTGGTTACAATTGTTTTTATAGGTGCTTTGAGACACGCGTTTTCAATCTCAGGACATTATGATTACTCATTACGTGCGACGATTATTATCACATGCACGCTTTTTCTGCTTGTCTTAAGCAAACGTATGTATTTATCGTATTTTTTGTATTTTTTATTTTATCGCTTCACTATCGTGGGGTCATAAACTTTAATTTGTCAGGTTATAGTGTTATAAACCGTCAAAGTATCTCATAAATCGTTTGACTTGGCTAAGAAGTTTATATGGCATCAGATATAAATTTTATGTTTTATATATGAGAAATATGCATCACACAGCATCTCTGCGTGATGAAAATAAGCATTATGTGAAAATTAAAAACTGTATTGTAATTGATTTGTATGTTACAGATTAGGTCGAGCACGGAAAAATTAGCTAATGGGATTCAAATCGGCATAAACTACAGACTATATGCTATCGAAAGGGTTGGTATTAAATTATTTTTTTGTAAATATAACTTGCGTATTTAATTACACACTATAGAATAAGATAATTTCAACTTATAACAATCGATAATAATATAATATACATATCTGCAATGATTATAATTTCATTGTACAAGTAATATATATATAACATATTTTAAATTAAATGTACAGACATCTATATATTATAGTATTCGATAGGCTCATTATTAATTATAATGATAAACCTAATATAAACGATGTATATATAAATATAAATTGACAAATTAGAATATTTGACCATAAATATTATCTTAAAATGAACAGTATAAAATATTTATTTTATAATTATAATATGAATCTATATGTTTATTCAAAAGGTTCAAAAAGTTTGGCAGTTTTGTTTTTATCTGTGATTTGTTGTCATGCACTAGATATCTACATTTTATACAGGATATATATTTTTACAATTATGTGAATTCTTATGTGAATGGATTGAATATAACTTGATTTATTAATGATGAATTTATATTAACGTTTTGATGCATAATTTCAGGTGGAGACTTTTAGCGGTGAAGCAGTACAGTTAGTGAAATTAAGAAATCCACTAGGACCAGGAGGAGAGTATGTAGGTGCTTGGGCGCGAGAGAGTCTTGAATGGGACGAGGTTCCACCTGTAGAACGCGATCGATTAGCAATTCGAAATATGTCAGAAGGAGAATTTTGGTAAATGTTTTAATTGTAATTTTAAAAAGAAAAAAATTGAAATGTACTTTGATTAAGTGGTTAACGTCTTTATATAAAATTGTGCTTCATACAATTAAAAACATCATATACTTTTTATTAAAATAATTAACATTACGTATGGTAGTATTTAATCATTTTATATAATAATAAGTATTTCTTCTTATATTTAATGTAATGCCATTTTTAATATTACTCCTTATTCTCAATAGTATTGAATCATATTAACAAAGGTTATGATTTACATTGCCAGGATATCCTATTCAGATTTCGTTAAAACTTTTACTCATCTCGAAGTTGTACATCTTGATGCGGAAACATCGCGAGATGAACCATCTTTACACAGTAAGCATACGTGGCAGATGAAGTTGTACCAAGGAAACTGGAGAAGAGGTGTCACTGCAGGTGGTTGCCGTAATAACCAAGGTTTGTATCATTTATATGGTTTGTATCAATTAAAAATGAATTGTTTTTTAGATTTAAAATTATATTTCAATTATTAACGAAATAACGTTTTAGCAAAAATATTATACTATAATTTAAATTATGTTACTTTAGAAACCAAAAATTGTAAAACCGTGCATCATTCTATACCGCGCAATATAGTTCAGTACAATCATAATTTAAAAGTCTTATACAACAGTTTTTATTAATAAATTGCATATTTAATATACATTTTTCATTGTTTAGATACTTTTCATATCAATCCACAACTTCATCTTATTTTAAGTGAAATGGAGGAAGTTATTGTGTCACTTAATCAGCATTCAATTATGGAACCAAAGGTAATAAATATGTTTACATATACTTTTGTATATAATATCTAACATTAAACGTTTTAAAATGTTTTAAGATATTAATATTTATAAACATTTTGTTTCATAATCATTAAATATCATTAATACTTGTAATTAATTTTTTAGATCTTATTTTCACCTGTTATTATGTTAATGTTGTTATTATTTAATTTGTTCAACATGCTTGATTAGTTTTTTAAAAGTTGATTGAAAATTATTTACAGGTTATTGGTTTTACGGCATACACTTTACCAAAAAATAGTACCGAGTCAATTAACAATCAGTTCTTCAAGAAAAATAAGTCTCTAATCAATTCTCAGTACACAAATAGTCGACAAGTCAGTCATAGGTGTCAACTCGATCAAGGTGGTTATTTGTTAGTACCGACGACATTTGAACCAGCCCAAGAGAGCACATTTACTTTACGCGTATATAGCAGTAAACCATTAAAGTTAAAGTAAGTTTTGTGATTTTTGTTATATTTTACACCAGTTGTATGGCAGACGATTAACAAGCCTTTTTTTATTCATTGAAGATTGCTCGACACACCTCCATCTTTGATAAAATCGGCTATAATAAAAGCACCGTTCATCGAGGGGAAAGGATTTTCTCAGTATGAAACTGTGTTCTTGCAACTTGCGGATGAACACAGGACGGTAAATGCGTTTGAATTGCAGGAACTTCTCGAGGCGTGTCTTCCGAATGGTAGTTAGAATTTTATTTCGTTAACCATTTGCTCGTCACTTTAACGACCTTAACCACGTTTTGATTTTTCTTTTCTATTCCTTACAATGCATCGTACACTTGTTACTTTTTATTTTTCGAAAAAACATCTCTCGAAAATTTACGATTTTATAATGTTTTTGAAATGTGTGTAAAATAGTTTATGGAATTATGGAATAATAAGAAATATTTGAATATTATTTATCATCATTGTTATTTATTGTTTGCAATAAAGTTTATAGTATTATATTTTTAAGTTATATTAAATATTTATAATTTAAATTAAAGTAAAAATGAATTAATAATAAATAAATTACAATATTCACAATCTACTTTTCTTAACATATCATGTAAAATATTTGTATTTATTTAGTCATTATAAAAATTATATATGGATTGCTAGATAATTACTGGACATACAATAGGGTACTTTAGGTTTTAGACAAAACATCGTTTCCTTCAGGGAAGAAAAAGAAATTTACATCTATGATATACGTAATACTATTTCACGAGATATATTTATTAAAACAAATATATGCATATAAAACAATAGAATACAATACACTAAATTGTATTATTATTCATTTGTTTTGATATTTTGTTTCATCTGTTGATTTATTAGAATGTGAACCCTTAATCTTTTCAAAAGGAATAAAATAATATTTTATATGTTCGACGTAAAACACTGTAAATTGTATCATGCTATATTAATATCTGTTTTATCATAATTTTCAGATTACATTAAAAGCTGTGCTAGCATTGAGGTATGCAGACAAGTGGTGTTCACTATGGATGTATCCTTTTAATTGAAGTTGTATGTTGATGTAATTAATGAATAGTAATTCTGTTTCGCTATTCGAGTGCGAACTTTATTCAGCCTGTATTTGAAACTGACGACTTTCAAAATTTTTTATTAATCCAATAAAAATATTTAAATATATAAATATTGTCGAAAATGTATATTTACATAATATAATGTACTATATTATAAATACTATAAAATTGGTTTCAAATCAATAATTGTCAGTAAAAATTTAAAACAAATCAATAAATATATAATATTTCTAAATATATTTATCCTTAAAAGTGAATACAGATCGGGGGAAGCGGTAGACTAAAATTTCATGATTTTAAGGATTTAATGTGTAGCCTAAAATATTGGCAGAGTGCATTTAAAAATCATTCGAAGGAGAAAGCAGGAATTTTAAAAGCTGAAAAACTGAGAGATGCACTTTATGAAGTGGGTGAGTAGAGATACCGAGTTAGTAAATTTGATTATTTCAGTTGTTCTGTAATATATAATAATTTGCATGTTTCAGGCTTTCAAGTAAACACGGATGTTTTATCAGTACTGATTCTTCGTTACATGAGAAAGGATGGAACTTTACGTTTCGGTGATTTCGTTTCTTCCATCTTGCATTTGAGTAATGCTTTCGGTACTGTTATTATTCATTATGACTTATAATATATGTCATTTTCTGGATGTAGGCCGTAAACTTGTTATTAAAAACAATTTCTACAACTTATCCATTATTACACATTTTATATGTTGTCAAAATTTATTTAATCAAAATTTTTATTTAATTATTTTATATTACGTTTATTTTTAATTATTATTATATTTATATTTACTTGTAAAATTATTTTACATATATACACGGGGACATTTTTTTTACTATTTATAATTATAATTAAAAGACATAACACATAAAAATAAAATAGTAAAATAGTAAAATTTTCGGTCATATTTCTCTCAATGTGTAATAAACATTTCTATACTGAGGGAAATAACATATGCAATATTACGATGAATCCAAAGACAGCAGTGTTATGCTTTAATAATTGCATAAAATGTTTCAATAAGTGAAATTTAACGCGAGTTGCACTTATTGAAATATTTTTTAAGTTTTTAAATGTCAATAAAATTATTTTTAATAAACTTTAATAAGAAATTTAAATTTTTCAGATTTATTTGAAAGTAAGGATCCGTTACAAAATGGATTTGTAAAAATGAGTTTATCAGAGGTAAATTGGATATATTTATAATTATAAAAATAACAAAAATTGATTATTAACAGTTTTTTCTTTTTTTTAGTGGCTACGTAACGCTCTGATGTGCTGAAGGAAAAAAGAAAATATTTTTAAATAAATATTGTAAATAATTATGGTTAGATTACACCTAATTGAACAAAGTGGTAGAGAAGATGAGAAAAGAGGAAATTATGTAAATTGTGATTGTAAAAACTAATTTAAAACAATGAAGTTATTAGAGGATTAATATTACTATTATTCTTTATTATTATAAAAATATATTTAATAATAAACATATGGGAAACCAATCAGTCAACCTATTAAAAACTACTTTTTTTAAATTCGATAATATTAAAGAATATTTCTTGCATTTCTATTGAAAACGTAAACCAGATAAAATTGTTTGAATATGAGTTAATACTTGTTTAAATTTTGTATTCGACTGGTCTTAAATTTATATCGATGCACATTTTTATGAAAGTTATCACGTTTTATCTTGTACAATAAGCAACTTCATGCATGTAATATAGTATGAATTCGTGTGAAATTGAGGCAAATTTTTGTATTCATAAGTTGTCACGTAAATTTAATTTAAAATTATGATTTATAAAGTGTGTGTATATTAATTACAATAGTGATGGTATGTTTGACATGCGTGCTTTTGACAATTGTTATGTACTTTTTTACTTTCGGTTAAGATTGTACTGATTTTGTTACATTAATGTCGCTTGCAATATATGATTATTGTTAAGTAAAATTGTTTTATGTTTAATGTTATGCGTAATATTTTTTGTAATGAGTGATATATTTTAGTGATACTATTTTCGTTAAAATATCGGAATAATTTTCGAGTCGATATTCACTTCTATGGAATTACAATTTTTCATTATCAAAAATCGAATAACTTTTTTAAAATAAATTATTATTAAACAGTGCTGTTAAGATTTGACTCTTTTTATTAAATTTGAAATTATTTAAGTTATTACCTGGTAACATTAAAGTAAATATTATTTTATATTTGATATTATATTATTTTATTATTTGATAATAATATGTTATCGAAAATCTAGTTTATTGTAATATTGAATCTAACATTTTTGTTTCCATTATTGCCACTTATAAAATAATTTATATAAATATTATATATAATAAAATTGATTTAAATTGTTTTTAATATTATTTTAGTTATGTTGACTCCATAAATAAACACATTAATAAAACGAACTGAGCATTTATTTGTAGAAAATTTGTAAATTTTAATTATAACTAATTAACGTATATACATAAAAATTTTATATCTGTATAATAGAATAATAATGTTTACATGAATTAAGTTTATTTTTTATACGTTGGTTACGACTATTTTTATATTCATGGTCGATTTATATGTTCTTTATTATTACGATAATATTTTTTTAAGTAATAGTAAATTTCATTTATCAAGAATAGTAATCAGGTAACCACAGTTTTGTTTTAACATATCTTATATTGTTGCTGTGATCCTGGTCATGAAGAACATAATTCTATTCACGAAAAGTTGAGTATTAAAATGATCTTCCAAAGCTCGAAGACCAAAAGCTGGTCTTAGTTTTTTTACAAAATACATGCTTCCACACTCCTTCTCAGGCGTCCAAACTCGTAGTGAACATTTCACACGCGACGATTGTCTAATAAATATATATATTTATATATATAGTAAGTTACGAGATCCTATTACTTCTGGGCGCCCTAAATACAGGACTGTGTGCAAATCGTACGCCAAAGAACTGGAAAAAGCTCCCTCTAAACTCTAATGCGTGGAGGGCTTCGCCCCCTTTAAAATTCTAACATAAGGGGGCTTCTGCGCAGTAGTTTGCGGACGATATCCTGAAATTATCTATCTCCATATAACTTGCCCGTTTGGAGTTTTGGGGTCGGACCTCGAAATTCGATGCACTTATATATTTACGAATTTTGGGGTCATTGTTTAAACTTCTAATGTTGCGTAATTTATAGGAACTTAAACATACGGGTTGCTAAAATATATATATTTAAGATGTATGATAAATGCATTTATCTGCATATCTTGGATATGTTTTGAAAAAATAATAAATATGGCATATATCGTGTTGTTCAAAGCATAGCTTAAATATAATAAAATATATAAATATACATCGTATATGTTATTTCTTCATATTCTGTTTCACTGAGCACAGATATTATTTCCAAATCCACTATTGCACGTAAGCGGTGTGCATTGGATATAGCGTATTGCGGTTACACGCTGCTCTGCATGTGACAAGGATATATTGAGGTCACTAAACTAAATATTTTTACTCCAAGTTATAATAATGCGTACAAATCCAAGTTTGCTATAGCTGAATACCTGCAATTAACTTTTATCATGCAAATAAAAATGATCAAATTGCCAATATTTATTAAAATAATTTTTTTAGCAGTAAACAATTACGTTTAATATTTAAAATTATTACGACATGTCAAAATTATATATATTTTTTACATTTGCAGTTTGCTTCTTAATAATTTATGAATAACACATAGACATTATTATATTTAATTTCGTCTAATTTATTTAATTAATCATTTTTACGACCTTTGGATAAATAAATTGTAATATTATAATAATGATCAATGTGTCGTTAATTTCTTGTATATTAATTTGGAAGATCGTCCATTATGGATTCTTTTTATATTATAATATAATTGTCATTTCCTTAAGATATGCGTGAGGAAAGAGAATTTTATTACGCGTGCATTGAGCTCTTGAACTGCAATGTCTTACTTCAAGGCCATTTAAAGTCAATGTTCTATCTATTGCATTAAAGGATCATCTGAGTGAAATACTATAAATGATGGTAAAGTTTCCGGTTGATTTGAAATAAATCTAGTGTCAATTTGAAAGAAATTTTCTCGTTTAAAAGTTCACATTTTAGGTAATTTTATTTATTTATTCTCAATAATATGAAAACAATATTGGCAACATTTTTTCCGTTTTAAAGGGACATCGTCATAATCCTCTTATTTCATCAAAAAATCTATATTTATATACAAAAATTAACAATAATTGTTTAAGGTGTCCATTACGTTTTTCAAGATTTATGCTTGTGTATTAAAATTATGTAGCAAAACATGCATATAAAGAAAATATTTTTTTATATTATGTATAATTTTATTATACAATTTAAATTTCAGTAGAGAATAGAATAAGCAGATATAATGTTGTGACTAGAATATTTATTAGAATAATAATTATTTCATTTTTAAAATGTCGAATACCATATTAATTGATCATATACAAGCTATCAATTACTTTTTTAGAGTGTATCTGAAAAGTATAAATTATTGACCGTAAACAATTTCTGTTATATAATATAACAAACGTTGGTTGTCATACAAGAAGCCATCTTCGTCAGATTGGAGTAAAATTATTTGATTTCTATTGGAAACCTGGCTGCACTGTTGTCAATTTCACGGTCAGTGCAGTCAGAATACGAAATTTTCATTAATCTTCACCTGCACCTAACAACCTATATTCAAAGAAGAAACATACACGTGAAAATAAAACGCATTCATGAGTAACGGCATTGATTCTCGTTATCTTTTTTTTCATTTTGTTTTCTTCATTTTCGCGTTGAAATAATAATGAATAGAATTGACGAAATGATAAATGTGTAGAGTGCATTGTTTTTAGAATTATCAATTTATTATCGCAAAAAAGGAATTTATTCTGATAGAATTTGAGTGACGTGCGTAAATGATGTGTGTATGCACATTTTTTTACCAGGTCAATCTATTCTTGTGCTCCGCGTCTTCATCTTAATTAAATTGTTTGAAATCGTAAATAAAGCAACAAAATTTAAATTAAAATTTAACAGAAAAATATGATCTACTAGCACAATTTACACGATATTAAAAAAAATTGATTAATAAAAATCAATGCAAGTTTTGTTAAGAAAATTTGTGTATAATATTTTATAGAATATATTTTTAATGCGTAGAATAAAAGTTTTAATTGGAATTTATTATACTAATCTTTATCAGATTTTATTGCGAATCTTCATTGATATATGTAAACAGGCTTTTGTAATCTGCAAACTTCTCAGAATCAACAAATTGCACAATAAGCGGCAAATGAAACACACATTTGCACACGTGCATATATATGTATTGCAAGTGGTCGCTATGTGACTCATAAATCTGTTAGTACTGTAAAAAAATTAAAATATACCGAATTGACCACTGCGGATATATATGAGTTACGTCAGTTTTGGTGTTGGACTGTTTATATACTTATTGATATTTTAAGGGTAGTAGAAGGGCTTAGATTGCGTACGTTAGGATAATTAGATTTTTAACGGGAGAGTTGGAGAAAGGAACGAAATCCCCCGCAATCTCGCCAGGGATGCAAGCAGAAGTTACGTTTCTTACCTCATCTCAAATAGGG